>JAQZBX010059033.1:0-17613 GCA_029593785.1 Cabassous unicinctus | reverse complement strand
GAAGGATGTTTGAAAACTTCTTTTCTGTGTATGTCTGTATAACTATAAATCACTCTCACTCTCTGAAGCTATGCAGGGCCAGGGAGCCCGTACAAGCTACCAGATAAATGAGTTACATGCACCTTTAAAAGCAAGTAGGTTTCTATTGGGTGTCAGCAACTCTGATTTCTTCCAAAACTGTAGTTTCTCTTACAGTCTTTTCCTCTTTTACCCTGTGGATATACACTCAGGAATAATCTGACATTTTAAAAAATCATAACAGTAGATAGTCTCAAAAATGGGAAACATGTCAGTTTGTCAATATACACCGGCAAACTGCTTGCCTGACTAGTTAGTTGCTGCTAGTGCATCTGGTGATGTTGGTGATGTTGCATACTGAGCTCCGATCTCCCCGAGTTAACACTAATCTACTGTAAGGGTGGCTAAGCATCGCCTTCAAGGCTTTTTTAAAGATAAAAAAACAAAGGACGCTATTGGCATTTTTAGGAGGGTTGCCTCTTGTCATAGATGATGGTGTCTTTTGAAGCCCAATCTCAGCTTGTCTATCTTTAGAAACAAAAGTTGCTAATTCTGTGATATTCCTTAATGTGAATTTATGTGTGCTAACATGAATTATTTTGATATCGTTTTAAATTTCTATTCTGAGTCAGACTGTACTATGCTAATCCTGCAAATAAGAATGAATAGACCTAATTTGGGTGAGAGGAAAAATAACATTCTCATCTCTGACCTAGTTTTTAAAAATGTTAGACCAGAGCTATTGATCCCACACGTTCATAAGTGGCCACTGTTCATATTTTAATTTGTGAAGTTTGCTTTTAATAGTTTAGAAGCTTCCCTGGCTAAATTATGTGTATAGAGGGAAACATTGCTTTAATCTGTGGGATTGTGGACTGCTGTGACTCGCAGAAGGTAAACAGGTATGGTTTTTTGTGTGTGTGTGGGTAGGTGTTAGTGGATTTTTAATATATCTTGTGGAGTATGATTAATATAGGGTAAGTTAAATAGCTATGTGCCTCTGGCTTTGGAACCTATCTCGTAAACCTTTTTTAATGCTGTATTAAACATAAATGTGAAATCCGAGTAAGACTGCTTTCAGAAAAAGAAAATAGATGTATAATATAAAATTTAGGGCACAGGAACTGGCATTTTACTTGGTATAGAAATTTGATGAGAACCAAATCACAAAAATATCAGATCTCCTTCTGAGGCCATGGACAATCAGGCCGTTCAGACAATCACCACTTTCCTACCCACTGTGTGTTGAGGTTAGAGAACTACCATTTAGGTTGTAGAGTCCAAAGAGAAAATTCAAGTTTCTTAAAGATGCTGTTGGTCTTTTTCTTATATTTGTTTTAGTTTTGTGGTTTTGATGAGTGATTTTAAGTTCAAAGTTCCCTGTGACTCCTAAAGAAAAAAATAGCAGCATGAAAAGTAAAAGATATTCCTGAAATGTAGTTGTTTAAATTTTTCATGTAACATATCCTTTCTTATATCCCACCTTTAGCTTTTTCTAGGCACAAGTCCTGAGCTATCCTGTCATTTTGATAAACAGATTTTAAGAGTTTATAATGAGTTCTGTATATTTAAGTCTTTCTGTAGAACCCTCCATGAAACTTCACCAAATTTTTGTTTGAGCTTTCTCACACACAAAAAAAAGTCGTTTTTATTACAGTTCTCCTTTATTGGGTTTTCTTTTGATTTGTTGTTCAAGTTCTAGCAATGGGCACACTAGGTGTACAGTTGAATTAAGATGGTGATGCAGACTGTAAAGGGGAAAACCACCAATGTGGCGGCAGAATGAGGTTCAGAGCTGACATCCTGGTGTTCTCCAGAGGGGCAGGATGAACATTCTCAGTAGCTAAACTAGGCAGGAGATGTATTTTCATAACCTTTTGTTTGCCTTTTAGGGAAAAATGAGTGTCATGAAAACACTTGTGAGATACTTGTTTTACAATTCTAAGACAGTAATGTTTTTATTTTAGGACCGAATTCAAAGGGAAATGCTTATTTGACTTTTTAAAATTATTTGGTTGACTTTCAACTTTCTTTAGTTATTAAAACAGCAGTGATGGGTGCTATTCCCGGTTCTGCAATGGTTTACTTTGTCTACTAAGTAATTTACTTTCAAACCTCATTACAGCTAATCTTACTAAAAGAGTTACTGTGCACACTGCTAAAACATATTTTTACTATTTTCCATTAACACTGTTGTATGAACAATGTTTTATGAAATGTTAAGTTGTCTTTTTGTCCTATAGATTGCAATAGTTACATAATTATTGTATTGGCAAGTCTTTTAATTTTTTTTCTTCTAGAAAATCCTAATATTGTGTGTCAACTTTCCATTTCCTGAATATTGTAATGCTGTGGCCGTTTCCATAGAAAGAACACTTCCAAGTGTGTGTCTTGAAAATGACCTTTTGTGTTTGTGTGCTTATGTGGATTCTGTCTAAGAGAGCAGAAAGGCTCTGGAAGCTTCCTTGTGTACACCTGCACATGACCGGGGCATCCTGTTCTTGGGTGGTGTGGCTGCAAGATAAAGACTCCTGAACTCTACTTGCTGTTTATGTACCACATCTGTGCTTCAGAGAGGGGGTATCTTCTCTAACACTACATTTCTTTGTCGTCGTGCTGTTACTGGTATAAAGTCAAGTGCCTTCAATGCTAAAGGCTCAGAAATTTTTCTTAAACTGATTTCATGTCCTATGCAAGTGTTTTCTACAACCTGCATAAACAGTACTTTGTAAAACTTGTTTACGCTTCAATTGTACATAGTGTTTTTTAAAGAAATATATAGTATTTTTATTTAGGTACCTCCAAACTTGAATTCGTCTGTGTGAAGCATTGTAAAACGATACATTTCTCTTTTGAGTATCATTATAGTTGTACAAAGGTTTCCACTGGTTCTATTTTTCTACTGTTACTGAGGAGCATGTAACACTGACTTTATCCTACACATAGTTGGCATTTCAAATAAATGGCTTGTCTAGAACCTGCTGAGTTGGATACAGTCTGTTTTAGCAGTGTAGCTGACAGTCCTTGATTACAGAAGTGATTGTTCCCTCTAGGGTAGAATTGGGGGGTTTTCTAGGTGAAGTCCCCTTCCTTATAGAATTTCAGTTTTCAGAGGCATTTTATTACCATCATGGTTTTCTTGGAAATGGCACATTTTAATCTGAATCATCAAGTTCATTATTATGTTATTTCTGAACAATTTCTTTTTACAAATTTGAGCAAAACATGATTTCCCCAGCATCTCCGGAGGAGGTTAAGCGTCCTACCCACACAGACTGGGCACCTGGAACATGCAAAGTGCTGTATGCTGTGCAGGGGGCATCCTGCAGCAGCCCCCCAGTCCAGGGCCTCTGAGGGTCAGACACCTGGGTTCATTCTGAGCTTTTTTCTCTTTCGGATGCAGGCTCAATAATAAATTTTTTTCAATAATATTTTTTAATTTGAAAGAGAAAATGGAGTCATGATTTCCAGTCTAGGTTTCTGGGGGAAAAATACATAAAATGGAAAGTTTTATAATTTCCATTTTTAAAAATTGTTATAAAATAGCTCTTTTTTAAAAAAGATTTTTATTTATCCCCCCACTCCCTCAGATGGTTCATCTGTCTGCTCATTGTTTGCTCGCCTTCTGCAGGAGGCACTAGGAACCAAACCCAGGACCTCCCACATGGGAGGGGAGTGCCCAGTGGCCTAAGCCACATCAGCTCCCTGTGGGCTGCGGCATCTGCTGGCTTGTGGCATCTGCTTGTTAAGGTATCTGCTCATTGTGGTGGGATGCAGGTGTCTGCTCATCTTCTACTTAGGAGGCACCAGGACCCGAACCCGGGAACTCCTGTATGGTAGCCAGGCGCCCAACTGGTTGAGCCACATCCACTTCCCTAGCTCTTTAAAATGTTGTTTTAATCATTTCACTAATAACTTCCGTCCTAGCATTTCACTCCTCTTGCCAGGCTAGGCAAAGCTCTCTATATTTTATAACCATCATATGTTTATGGAGAAACAACGTAAAATAAGATCTGAAGATTTTGTGGTTGAACTTAAAAATCTGAAAATAAAATTTAATAAATCAACTTTCATTTCTACACTTGTAGGTTATCCCTGGAAAAATGAATTCAAGCTAGCTTCCCCAGCCACTTGAAGGCTTACCTGACCCCAGTACACTAAGAAATATTATTGAGTCCACTCTTTTCCCAAAATCTGGGAATATGAAGCAGCAAACAAAACAAGACAGCCTTCTCAGGAACTTTAAACTCTAACTGGAAATAACTTGTGTCCTAAAAACAATCAAAACAGTACAGGGCAGTAGGAGATTATCTGAGCTGAGAGGAAGGTGGGGTGTGGCCCAGGAATGAATGGGAGGAGTCTAGTGAGAAAAATACTGGATTTGATGCTAAGCACTTTTTATATTCTTTCCTTTAATCCTCTGTGAATCAGGTACTATTATTGCCATTTTACATATGAGAACACATATGTAGATGCACAGAGAGATTGAGTAGTTCGTCTGAGATCACACAGCTAGTAATTTGGCAGAGATTCGGCTCAGACCAAGGCTTCTGGCTCCAGAGCCCAGGTTTTCAACCCCTGTGTTGTGTTGTGTTGTGTTGCGTTGTGTTGTGCATCAGAAAGGAAGGTGGTCCAGACCGGGAGAATGTGGGCATGCCGAGAGGCCGAGGTAGGCACAAGTATGGCAAGTCACTCGTTAAGCTAACATTCATTCATCCAGTGTTTACTGAGCAACTTCTATCTGCCAGGCACTGTACCTAGGTACTGAAGTGACAGTAGTGAAAAGGCAGTCACAGTTCTGCCCTTGACACCAATAGGGTCTCATTAACTAGGTCTAATCAATGAGATTAATCAGGGGAGCTAACTGTCCTGAGGGTTGTGGAGGTGACCTTCCAGGTGCAGTGAAGGTAGGCAGGAGAAAGGGAGAGGAGGAGCTTCAGGGGGGACACAGAAACTGAGGCAAGGAGGGCTGAGCACTCGGGAAACCAGAGCTTTGTGGTTGGGGTGAGAGATGGGTGAGGGCCGAGCCAGCCAAGCCTCAAGGGCAGGGGAGGGATTCTGAAGTTGATCCTAACTGCAACAGGGAGTGGTTTTAAGCAGGGGCCTAGTGTAATCAGATCTGCATGTCCCAAGTCACCCTGGCCAATGTGTGAGGAATGGATTAAAGAGGAGCAGGAGTGGATGGAAACCAGTTAGGAGGCTGAAGAAAGAGGACAGATTCAGAATGTGATTAGGGTATCATATCTCCATGGCTGGGTAATTGGATGTGGGGAGAGAGGAGGAGGAGGAGGAGGAGGCAGCCCTAGGAGGAAGATCATGAGTTGAGTGTTGGTTAACTTGGAAGTAATTTTGAGGGCGCCGGCTAAATGGCATGTGGTGTAAGCTGGGAGCTCAGAGGAGAGGGTCCAAGCTAGAAGTTGTCCACATATGTGGTCGCATTTAAAGTCTTGGGAGTCAATGGGGCAACTTAGGGAGAAAGTTTAAGATGAAAAGAGGGCCCAGGAATGAAGTTTGAGGAACTCCAACCTTTTCCAGTCAGCTCGAGGGAGGTGCTGGCCAAGGGCAGCCCTGCCAGGCAGGGGAAAAAAACCAGTGGAGTGTAGTACCTCGGAAGTCCAGGTGGAGACTTTTAAATAGGAGGGAACGTGATCTTCAGAATATATGAAGTGAAAACGGCAAAATACAAAACTGAGTACATATGCTCCCACTGGTGGGGGACACAAAGAAAAGGAGACCCATAATAAACTCGTGTGTGCACAAAAATTGGCAATCTGGGGTTGGGAGAACTTTTCTCATTTTAATTTCTTCCCACCCCTTCATTGTTTGCACTTGCTGTGTCTGTTCGTCTTCCTTATTTCTTTAGGAAGCACCAGGAACCGAACCCTGGGCCTCCAACCTGGGAGGGAGGCGCCTAATCACTTGAGCCACCTCCGTTCCCTGCTTTTGTTGCATGCCTCATTGTAATTTTCTTCTTGTGTCTTTTGTTGCGTCAGCTTGTTGTGTCAGCTTGCCACGCCTGCCTGTCACGCCAGCTCTCTGTCTTCTTTAGAAGGCACTGGGAACATCTGCTCCCTGCTTTGTTGCGTCTCTCATTATGTTTTTCTTTCTTGTGTCTCTTGTTGTGTCATCTTGTTGCATCAGTTTGCCACACCTGCCCATCATGCCAGCTCGCTGTCTTCTTTAGGAAGCACTGGGAACTGAACCAGGGACCTCCCATGTGGTAGGCAGGAGCCCAATCACTTGAGCCACATCTGCTTCCTGAGAACTTTTGATTGTATACTTTTTTTATGGGTTGAATTTTAAAATTATGTGCATGTATTTTTCAAGGTAAAGGTGAGAGATTAAGGATCAGTTCTACCCCCCTCCTCAAATGTTAATTCTTAACTGCTGCCCAGAGGTTCTGGAAGATCAGGCCCAAAAAGATGCTTTAGTGTTGGTGATGTGGAGAAGGTAAGTGAAGTTGATGGGAGCAGTTTGGAGGCAGAGTGGGAGAGAAGCCAGGGGAGTGGGTGAGGGTGTGAATGGCAGGTGAGAAAGCAGAGACAAGATGTGGAGATGGTCTTTTTGAGTAGCTTCCTGGTGAAGAGGACTGGAGAGAGGCTGGAAGCTGAAGGAGTTGCGAGGCGGGGGGGTGACTGGAAGACACCTACAGAAGCTGGCTGGTGTCATTACTAGCCCCCCCCACCCCAGTTGCTCCATCTCCAGTAGCCCATCATGAGACCCAGGTGCATGGAGCTTATCCCCCACTGGCAAGGCAGAAACGTTCTTAAGGACCGTCTCTGTTCGCAGACACGGCTATTGGAGTGCTCAGAAATCAGGCAGCCGCAGCTGTAGTTCACTTGACAATCCGGAGTTACCAGAATCTGCCATCCCCCACTTCGAAATACAAAAGCAAGTGAATTGAGAAGTTTGGCCCTTTCTGGAGTTTGGGCCCCTGCCCCTTCCTCGGTCCTCCTGTACAGGTGGTCAGGAGGATGCCACTTCCCGGGTCACTCCTGCTGGGCCCTCGGGGTCCCCAGGTCCTCCTGGAGCCTGGCCTGCCTCAGTTCTCACTCACGCTTGCTGGGCTCGCCCGGGTTTGAAACGTGTCCTCTTTGACTGAAAGTTAGGTGCGTGGCTCTGCTGTCCCTGTCATCGCTAACCTTGTGCTGTCCTTGCTCCATGGCAGTGATGATATCATTGGCATTTTTCTTGGGCCTCACCTCGATGGCCCACCTCACAGCAGGCCCCTCACATCTGCAGAACTCTTGCCAATGGAGCCCTTTCTATTCAGTTTCTTAAACCAGCTGCCTATAGCCACGTTCATTCCTTCAAGCGCCAGTCCTGTGCCTTTTCATCAGCACCAGCATTAAAAGGTCCTCCTCTGAAGTCTCCTGGCAGTTTGAGCCTCATCTCCTTTCAGAGCCTCTGATTTGGGGGCCAGTGTTGCTTGTCTCTAAACTCTGGGGTATCTGCATCCAGAAAGTCTGTTGTCCCCGGTGCGCTTGATCACGGGTGGCTGTTGCAGGGCTTAGGGAGTGAGGAAGCAGAGCCAGGAAATCCTGCAGGAGGAAGTGGATGGATCCTGCTTCTGCCCCTACTAGCTGTGTGGCCTGGGGCAAGCCACCTTTGCCTCATAAGCCTCAAATCACCTGAGCAATAGGTCATCTTATTCCCATTCTCAGATAGAGAAACGCCTCCATACCTGCCTCTCAGGCTGCTCTGTGGGCCCCTGCTAAATACTCTTACCTCCTGAAATCCCTCAACCCCATCTGTAGTTACAGAAATATCCTCCATTTCCAGACTCGTATGTTAGGTGTGCCCTAAATGCCTCCCTAACCCCTGCGAACTAAAAGCATTTGTCCCCATTTCTCCACGTTACCACAGATCCACCCAGACCTCCGAGGATTCCCTAGCTAGTCTAGGTGCAGGTGACTCCTGAGAAGCCCGAGTGCCCGCCCACCTCCTCCTCGGGGCTGAAGGGACATTGCGCCCGTTGACCCCTGTACCTGCCACTCCCACTCTCCTGGGTCATTTGCTCAGCCCTCTGGGTAAGCCCCTCCCATTACCCAGCCTTCCCAGCACTCGGCCGTCCCACCCTCACCCTTGTGGCTCTCATCCCCGGACACCCCGTGGAGGCCCTGCCCCCGGTCTCACTTACCGTCCTCTCTGCCATCATCCCTGGCAGCAGCCTGGACCATCTCCAGCCACCGACTCTTCCACTTCTGCCACCCACTCCATGCCACACCCCTCCCCTTGTCCCCAGAATGGCTCCACCTTTGAAATCATAGCCTCACCCCTGCTCTCAGACCACCGTCTCCTCCTGTCCAGAGTTCGTCCTCGGGTTCCTCCTCTTCCTTCTTCTGGGACTCCGGCACCTGACCTCCTTGCACCCGCCCCCTGCTTACCAGCCCTGCCTTCCCCTCCTAGGCCAGCCCAGCCTCCACAGGTGTCAGCCACCTCACCTTGCTAACCTTTTGACCCATCCTCCTGACCAAGCTCAATCCATCTCCTGTGCCTGGGCCCAGCTTTGGGGAACAACTGAAGGCAATCACACAGCCACTGTCCCCCATTGTCACCGGCCTCTTGCGCCCTGACCCTTGAGGACAGCCTTCACCTGTTCTCCCAGCGGCCACTTTCCAACCTCTCCTCTCAGCTGCGCCATCCTCCAGCTGGCTCCTCACTCTTGGAAAACAGATGTCTGCAGACAGGAACTCTCCCAAATTTTGGCCCTCAAGCTAACACCGTCATCTGTGCCCCATCCCATACCCTCTGGTGACGGTAGTTTTGCCTCCCCTTCTGTCCCATCCTTGTGTTCTGGAGTCCATCCTATCCTGCCTAACAGGTCTTACTTTATCAGGGGCCCCCTCTCACTCTAGCTCCACCTTCTCCTTCAGTACCGGCTCCTTCCATAAAAATTTCAATCTGCCCCCATGTCTCGTCTTTATAAAGTACACCCCCAACACCTATATCCTCCTCCCGCTCCCATCCTCTTTCCATCTTTCACAAATTCCTTAAAACAGTCGTCTGCTCTTGCAGTCCTCACCTCCCACTCCCTGCTCTCTGCAATCTGGCTCCCGCCCACATCACACCCGAGGCTGCCCTCGCCAAGGTCACCAACAACCTCAGTGGGCACGGTTGGCAGAGGAGCACCTGTGCCTGGCCCTCACTTTCCTTCCGTGTGAGGGTCCTCCAGGGGAGTGCCCCTGCTTTCTCCATGCCTCACTCTCCCCTGACTTGCCCAGGGTGAGTCTGAGTTAAGCAACAGGGCTCATGAGCTCCGCCCCTACCCTTAGCCTTCTCTCCCCCTCTCCATCCTCTTGGGAGCTAGCTGCCCAAGGACAAGGTAAGCTCTTGAATGCCCTTGACCAACTGGAGAAGCTTAGCAGCATGGATCTTGCATTATTTCCCCTGCAATGATGGGTAACTGCCAGCAGATAAATCTGCCTAATCCTGGACTTTGGTACTAAGAGCCCATTTAACCCCAGATTAAGCCACATTACCCAAATCCACTTTATCAGAAATAAAGGGGAAAAGGGGCTTGATCCATCTATCTTCCCCTTTTGCCTCATTTCTCAGTAGGGTTAAAACTTGTCTTGAGAAGAGGGGGCTAGTGGGCCCTTGCAAACCCCAACAGATCCTTTCATCCCACTTGACATTGTCACACTGACACCATGACACCCTCCACCCCCAAGCTTCTGGAACTCGGGGCTCCTGGATTTCCCCCCATCTCTGGCTGCTCTATTCAAGCTGCTGCTTGGCTTCCTCTGTCTTTGCCATCCTTTTGTTAGTGGTATTCCCTAGGATCTGTCCTGAGCCCTCTTTTCTCCCTTTTTTTTTTTCAAGGAGGTACTGGGGATTGAACCCAGGATCTCGTACATGGGAAGCAGGTGCTCAACCACTAGAGCTACATGGGCTCCCTCCTCACATTTCATATACCTCCCTGGGAGAGGAGCTCATCCATTCCCATGGCTTCAATTCCCACTGGTGCTGTTAACACCCAAATCTTTATCCTAAACCTTGACCCCTGGACTTCAGACCCATACACACACCACTCCTGCCTTTCCCATGCTCAGCAAGTACCTCCCACCCACTCCTCACCCCCATTTCCTCCCCAAACCTGTCCTGTGCTGTGATAAAACCATTTGTTCCTCCCCAAGCTCTTCAGCCTTCAACTGGGAAGGTGGAGTCTCCAAGGCCCGCATTTTCCCGCCTAGGACTCCCAAATCCCTAACAGACACTTGGTCTTCTCGGCCGCCGGGGGCTCTGACGGGGTCTTCATCCCTGTGTCTGACACGTAAGCTCAGAAGTCAGTCCCGGTTACAGCTGGTGGGGCCTCCGGCCACAGCTCTAGCCCCCAGCAGGCCTCCTTCTTGGACGAGGTCTTCCGTCATGCTGACAAGCCTTCCCATTCCAAGAGGCCCTCCCTTTCTCCACCCGGGAGGCTCACCTGTGCAGGTGGAACACGCACCACTAGAGGCAAGAACACACAGGCTGCTGAGTGAAAGGTTATGGAAAGAGACCCTTCTAGGGGTCCAGCTCTGAGCTGCCAAGATTCAAATGCTAAATATGATATAAAGTGCCCGCCAAGAAGAGGGGAGGACTGTACAGGTACATTGCCCTGCAGGGTGCCAGTTCATCAAGAAATGCTTATCACGTGCCTTCTGTGTCAGGCCCTGTCCTGGACAGAGAAAGGTGAAGGCAGGAACAACCTCCACTTTCACATCATGGAGTGTAGTCTAGCTTTCATTTTCAAAATACTTCCACCCCAATTATTTCACTCGTCAGTATCCTTTACAAAAACAACAACAACAACAACAAAAAATCCACCTCTGAATTGAATTGGTGTCAAGAGACCTGGGTTCTACCACTGTCTTGCCGAGTTACCCTGGGCTAGTCTCTGTTCCTTTGGGCCTCTGTTTCCTCACCTGCCAAGTAGTAATAAGTGATTAACATTTAGTGAGCACTTTCTCTGTGCCAGGCACCTGGTCCTCACCACAAACCAGTGAGGTACATAAATATTATCTCAATTTGGCAGATGAAGAAACTGAAAGCATGTAGACTAACATGACCAGTAAATTCTGAGAGCAGGTCTGTCCAACCTTGTAGGTGGCTGCCCCACTACATTGACTTAATGCCCTTTTCCCAGGATTAGTGAGGCTGCCGAGAGAGCCATAATGAGCCTCAAAGGACTTTCATTTAATCCTTCATCAAAGCTGCCAGGTCACAGAGATGGAAATAGCAGCTTCTAACTCCAGCATAACTCAGAGCCTGATCTACGAGTGGTCTCTGCCCAGAAGGATGTGGGTTTCCTTTTGCCATCGCACTGAGCCGGATGAAGGCAGGATGCCACCCCCCCATATATTTTCCACAGCCCGGTGGTTCCATTTTCCAGCTCCAAGCAGCTCCTGGGGCCCTGATCCTAGTCTATATGAGTGGTCAGCCCCCACCTCACACCTTGCTGCTACTATTTCCTTCCACATGTTCTGTGTGGTACTTCTGGTGGGCGGAGGCAGGCACCACTTTGGTGTCACCTTCTATTCCCAGCTTTACTTGGGCAGCTGAACTGGAGTCATGTTTCTTGGAAGGTTTAGAAAAATCTCCCTGGAGGGGTTTAGATCCTGGAAGAGTCCAATTCTGTCATGAAAGTCCAAGATAATGTACCCAAACAAGAAGAGTCCAATGTCCCTCTTACCCCAGGGCAACATATGACATGCTGTGATTTAGGCAAACCATCAGCTGCTTCGCTGGTTTCTACCGGGACCTCCCAGGTGCCCCCACTTCAGTCAGGCCAGACTGGTGGAGTGAAACAAGCAAGGCCTGGGGTCACGTGGGTCTGGACTTAACTCTGGAAGTTACCATTTACTAGCTGTGAGACCTCAGCCTCTCTGAGCCTGTTTCCACATCTATAAAATGAGGACGGACAATTATATTCTTACTGTCGTGAGGATTAAATGAGATAGAGTACACAGAAGCTCCCTGCTCGTGCCTTGTGCTCAGCATACTGGCGATTCCATGAATGAGCACTCCCGTTTGTGTATTTAATGAACATCACATTTCAGGCACCGGGCCAGACTCCAGGACTACAATGAGTAGGAAAGACAGAGTCTCTGACCTCACAGAACTTTGGTTTAGTGGGAAGTCGGGCATTAGCCAAATCACCTCACAAATGTATTACTGCCAACAGGGCTAAGTGCTCTCCCCAAAGTGTAGTGTCAGTGATCTGAGAATTTCGCCTCGTCACAGTCTCAGTTCTTCTCCGTGCAGTTAGGAAATCAGTGACGGGGAGAGGGTGCTTTGCTGAGGGGGTGGGGGGCAGCAGGAATGGCTTAGGCAGCAGCACTTCATGGCAAACGGACCAAGAGGCCTGGGAAATGAGTGACTTTTGACTCTGCAGCTTTTGTAGATAAACAGTGTAGGAAAGGTGAATTTATCATTCTAAAGCAGGTCATTTTCTTCCCAGTTCTGCCTCGTTCGATATATAGCACTGGGCCTGCAGGATGAGCTTTCCTGAGGGAGGCTGAGAAGTCTCCCCACAGGTAGGCTCTGCCTTGACCCTGAGATGGTGACTCCACAGCTCTGCCTTGGCTGGCCTCTGTACAATAGGAATAGTCTGAGTTGTACCTGGGGCCAGAGAGGACGTAGAAGGCAGAGCACAGGCCACTGTTCACCCCAGGCTCAGGGCTCCAGGACCCTCCAGACCCCAGGGGACCCACTGTGCTCCACCAACAGTGCTTGAAGTGGAAGGAAACAAAAGAAAGGGGTTTTCAGTTCAGCACATGGGACTGCTGGTCAGCTGGTCTAGGAGCCCTGAGCTCTGAGGCAGAGGCGAGAGCAGGAAGGCTGGAGTCTGGACTGGATGAAAGGGAAACAGAGCAGCAAGAGCCATGCGCCCCCTGTAGGAGGGAAAGCTGCTGAGGAGAAACCCAGGTGGGAAAAGTCAGAGCTGCCAAGCAGGAGCTAGAGAGCACCATGAACAGTGCCCTGTTCCTGCCAAAGAGGAAACACTGAGGGAAGACCAGAGCAAGAGAAGGATGGGAGGCCAAGGAGAAGTCCAGAGGCTTCTAGCCTTTTTCCATAGGAAAAGACATCAAGGAGTGGGAGAATTGGGAATGAGTGAGCTATTGAGCATTCTATCACTAGAAATTTTCAAAAGTAGAAGCCAGAGAACTGTAAAAATGTTCTCTGCTAGTGAAAAGTCTAATAGTATAAACCTCAGGTGAGGCTTGACCCAATGGCTCAAAGCCTGAATCACCGGAGACCTGATTTCTTCTTCTCCTCTTTGCCATTCAGGGTGTTGGCTTCCTCATAAGGTTGGCTCCCCTAGTGCTCACAAGATTTCTGCCAGCAGCTGGGAAAGGGGGTGATCAGTCCCTTGAGTCACATGGTAGGAAAGTGGAGGGACAGAGGGGTATCTGAAATTGGGGCCCTACCACCACCAAGAGTATGGTGGAATGGAACCTAAGGTCCCCTGTGACGATCATCTGTAGAGGGAGCAGCTCTTGCCCTGAGAAGAAACGGGGCTGGGTGACTTCTCAGGTCCCTTCCAACCTAGGGAAGCCATTTAGCATTGTCCCAGTGCCACCTCTCATGGCAGCATCAAGGTGACCTGACTGGGAGGCAGCCTCTGGCTCCTGGAAACTCTAGCTTGGTTTCCTTTACTTCCCATGTTCCCTAGGCTGCTCAGATCTTCCACAGGGGGCTGGACTCAGTCACTTCTAAGGTCCTACAAGCACTTGAATTGTTCTTTCACTTTTCTTCCTCTCCACTAGGGTCCTTTAAGGAGCCAGAAGAACAGTTTTCCTGGCATTGATGATAATATAATCCCGAGTTTCTAAATATATAAGCAGCTCCGGGGCTGTTACAGAGTACTTCATTCACATAAGCTTGTGTCACCAGGGTTGATGACTACAAGTTTCAATAATCTCCAAGGAAGCAAAACATGGAGGGAGGCCAAAGACAGGCCTCTGCATTGGCTTTTTGGTTTGTCTTTTCCTATTTACCTTTGAAATAATGGCTACCATGTAGGTGGACCTCATCTTTCCCTTAGACTAAGCTCGCAAGTAGGAGTCATTCCATGTACAGCAGTTTCTGGACAAATTGTGGTCAGTCCAACCCAAGCCCATTTCTTTGTTCCCCTGTTTATTTAGAAACCAACAGGAATTATAGAACTTCCCTCCCAGGAGGTGTTGTAAGGTTGGGGAGGTAAAGGATCTCTACTTGGGGGACCTCAGATCAGGTTGCATTTTAAAAAAAAAACAAAAAAACAGGATAGTAATGAACTGTTTAACATCTTAAATCAAGCTCTCTGCTTGGAGAGCATAACCCCCAAGAATCACCATTAGGGTAGATTTGTATTATTCTCATTTTCTTATTCCTGCAGAGGGAAGCTGTGCAGAGTTCAACTTGACAAAAACAATCTGAAAACACACTATTTTAAATTGGTTTTATTTAAAATTTTACAGAAACCTGATTGGAGTTGAGTATGTAATTTTAAGTCCAGTAACAATTTCTACAAAAATGCTTATACAATGCCAGAATTCCTTAAAAGCAACTGATATCATATTCCTGTTTTGCATAAAACATGCATTAGTATCAACTGCCTCCTCGTAGCCAAAATTAGCCTCTACAAGAGACAGTCCAATATAGTCAATAAAACTAGTTATGAACAACAGGGTAAGAAAGGTTTTCTGGTTACTGTAAAGAAGGAACAGTACCTTTCATAAAACAAGCCCTTCAGCACTGGGGTGATCTGCAATTATGTGCTGCAGTAATGCATCGCCTACGAAACTTGGTCCTGACCTGTGAAAGGAAGTAAAGAATGTTCTGGTAGCTAAATCAAACAATTGAGAAGGTATAAACTTTTAGGCCACAATGGTACACCAATAGTGCAACCTTGTAGAAGGAATTCAAAAAATTTGCCATTGATTGTAAATGATCTCAAAAACACCCTGAGCTTTTTAACCCAGCCTTCTCTAAAAGGTCAGCTCGAGGCACACAAGCACCTCCTGCAGCCACAGACTTCTGGCTCCACACAACTTCACAAGGATCTGTAATATCTGTGATTAGGAGGTTTAGTGCAGAAAAAGAATGGGTTGTACCATTTCTTTGAGACCTTGGCTTTTTGTAGGCTGGGTTCACCCTGTCCAGGGTTGGTGGGGCCTCATATACCTGGCTAACTGCCAGGCACAAAAAGGAATAGTGCACACATGTGGGGCCCCAAAGCTTAAAATGGCTCAAAATGTGCCATCTATTGGCAGGAAAGATCTCATTCCTCTAGAGGGAAAGAACATCTGAAGGCCCTACATTTATCAAAAGGTGTTTTCCATATTAGACTGAGGGGTTTTAAGGAGATTTCACACCGACAGGACTTCCCCTTAAATATGGGGTTTTATACAACATTCCATGAGGATCTTCAAAAGAAGATTTCAGTCATTAAGGAACCAACTGTGGACGTAAAATTTATGTACATAAAACTCATCATTCATGCAGCCTAGGGCTTTGTTTGGAATCTCTTCCAGAGCCTGCCTCTTCTAAAACAGGGCAAGTGCTCTCCTGCTCGCTTAAGCCAAGTCAGTATGTTTTTTCTTAAGTACAGTTTTAGGGGAAAAAATAATTTATTGGGGTTCTAATAACATTTTTATAACAGTACAATATCAAAATAGGTCTGTTTTTAATATATGCTTATGAATATTATCCCTGATAAAATATAGAAATCCAAAGGACTTTGTAAACCACCAAGATTTTACAGGGTGAGTACCTGGTCTGTTTCACTAGGCAGCAGGAAAGGGACTAGTATACTGACCAATTTTCTCCAGGAAGCCCTGTGAGCACTACAGTACTGAAATTCTAAAATTCTAGTGCCAGTAGAATTGTGAATTAAAATGTCACTTTCAATTTACTAGTAAAATTTATAACAAAGGTTGCTTCCTCAACTCTGCCATCATCCCATCTCCCTGCCTGTGACAGATATCAGCCTGGCCACTTGAGAGGTGAGGACCCGAAAAAACGACTTCATTCAGAGTCATAACTAACTTCAAAAAACTTCTTCTCAGTCATAACCAACCTTCAAAAAACAGGGATGTGGGGAAGGAGCAGACCAAGCTTGAGGAAGCTTTGACCCAAGGCACCACTATCACTGGGGATGAGGGGACCCACAGAGGTTCTAGGTGATAAGAAGAGAACTGTTTGTGATGTCCCACAGAGCAGGTCCTGAAACATAACAGCTCTGTGGCAAAGTAAACACAGTAGGGAGTTAAAGAAAAAATCATTTAAAAAGAAACCAATTTAATTCCTCAAAATCAAATCAAACTTCTTAAAACTTAAAAGCAAATAACCCTCGGGTATATTGGGGTGAAGTTTGTAGAACATGCTGCAGTTTAGCTGAGTCATAAAGAAGAATGCTGGTTGTGATATCAGCATCAACATTGTGGCTTCTGTAGTTAAGGAGAATGAGGGAAGCGCAAGGCTGGAGGAGGAGGCCTTTAGAAATAGAGGATGGAAAGGGGACCAAATGTGACATATGCCTCTTTATTCCCAGAACAGTAAGTGGCATTTTCATTGGCCTGAAAGAGAAGGCGCATACTCCATTCTAGCTGCAATAATACTGCATTCCATCCACTCTTCTTCTCTTTTTTGACTGAAATTCTTCAAAGAACTGCTGAATGTCCTCTCTCTTAACAACCTGTTGATGAAAAGCAAGATAAGGAAAGGGAACCAAATTGTAGAACAGCAATGATGGGTCATGACATTCACAAACAAGTCAAACAATATTGCAGGTAAGAATTACTTTAATGTGTAATTAATTATACTATCTCCACTTTATAGAACAGATCATCAAGGCTCATAGAGACAGACCTGCTCAGTCACACAGTGAGGCAGAATAGCATGATGGTTAAAAGAAGCTTAAGGGGAGGGGGAGTAGCTCAGTGGTTTGAGTGCCTTTTTCCCATGTACGAGGTGCTGGGTTCAATCCCTGGTACCTCCTAAAAAAAAAAAGAAGCTTAGGTTCTACCACTTACCTTGGTTTCCTCATAATGGAGATAAAAGTGGCACATACCTAAAAGGGTCATTTAATGATCAGATGAGATACAATGTCTGTAAAGTACTGCCTGGCACATAGTAAGTTCTCAATAAATATTAGCTGAGAAGAAAAGTGACAGAGCCAGCATACAAATTGAGAACTGTAAAGGTCTCTGGAGGGGGGCGGATGTGGCTCAAATGGTTGGGCGTCCGTCTGCCATATGGAGGGACCTGGGTTCGATCCCCGGGACCTCCCGGTAAAATAAAAATATATCTATAGAAGGCACATGGGCTGCCAGGCTCTGTGTGCTGGTGAGCCGCCAGGCCCCGGGAGCCACACAGCAAGATGATGATGTAACAGGAGAGAGACAAGACGAGATGCTCCGAAAAGCTCCAAAAACCAGGAGCCGAGGTGGCGCAGATGGCTAGAACACCTCTCTCCTACATCGGAGGTCTCCAGGATCGAATCCTGGTGAAGACTGGAGGAGGAGGATGAGAAGAGATGAAACAGACACAGAGAATTGCCCAGCGAATGGACACAAAACAGCAAATGGGGAAGGGGGCGTTTAAAATGGATCAAGTAAATAAATAAAT
>JAQZBX010059032.1:0-17624 GCA_029593785.1 Cabassous unicinctus | reverse complement strand
GAAAGAATAATTCTTGGGGGAGGGATGTGGAAGCCAGGAGGAATTATGTACAGAATTTTTTTTCAAAACAATGCCTTGCCACAGAAACATCAAGCATATTTAACTGATTAGAACTTCTTAACCCTTTCAGTGGCAAACACATTCGACAGAGATTTTGTTAGGTATCAGAATGCCTGATTTGGCTTCTGTAACGGAATTCCGTAGGAAGAAGCTATTTACCCGATAGGTATTTGATTTATAGTGCATGTATTCTGGAATTTGAAATTTGCCTGAAAACACATGTAATTTTCAGCACATATCCATGTATGCCACGCAGCTTTTTATTACCTGCCTACCGCTTTACATAAAGGAAACTGGGCTAAGAGTTCTTTAACTGCTGCTAGAAACTGACAAGGCCTTCAACGTGTTCTATTCAGC
This sequence comes from Cabassous unicinctus, assembly GCA_029593785.1. Taxonomy (NCBI): domain Eukaryota; kingdom Metazoa; phylum Chordata; class Mammalia; order Cingulata; family Chlamyphoridae; genus Cabassous; species Cabassous unicinctus. Next base: position 17,207 of record JAQZBX010059032.1, on the reverse strand, counting down.
AGCAGGAACTAAACACCTTGTCAAAACTATGCTTTTTAGGAGACAGGCTGGGATGACTTCCACGGCATCAATAAAAGCTGCAGCAAGAGGGCAGCTGATCTACTTGCTAAGGAAGTCCCATTCACCTGACCCAGTAGCTGCCATAGGGGCCCATCATCTGCCAATCACTGGCTGTCTTGGCTGTCTTGGGCTGGGGCTCCCCTCATGTCACGTATGTGGAATTATCATTTGTCAAATGGGATCCAGGGAGTCGCCCTGCTGGGGTAGTTCCTTCAGGAATTAGAGCACAAAAAAGACATAATACTATAGCAGTGGCAGCTGAAAGAGAACAATGGAAATGCACAATTGAGAACTTTCTGATTTAAGTACCAAAGACAGAACTTTGACCTTGCTACTAATGAATCTGTGTTTGGAGGTTTTTATCTTTTCTTCCACTGCCTCACTCTACCATCCTCTTTGTGTTCATTAGTTGATATTTGTCATGAAATTTTTTCAAAAAGCACTATAAAGGATTTTTCCAATGGTCATTTTTAACTTTTTATTAATGTAGATGTCCACACACCAGGGCCAGAATCAGCTTTGTCTTAGCCTGTCAAATAGAAAAAAAATTTCCCATATTCTATTAGACATCTAAGACCAGGAGAGTTGGGTTTGAAATTTGGCTCTACTGCCCTTTTGTTCTGTGTCTTTAGCATACACTTAACCTGTGCTGAGCCTTAATACCCTCCTCTATAAAATGGAGGGAAAAAAAGAAATAACAAAAGCCAATCTAGTTCACAGGGCTGTAGGCAGTATTCAATAAGGAAATACTGTGAAAGCTCCAATCAATCTCAGTGTTTGACACATTGAAATAACTCAACATATGTTACCTCAATCCAGTTGTATTTCACTATGGAATTTGCATCGATCACAAACATAAATATGTATTAAAATTAGAAAACCCAGGTTAAATAACATATGGCACTTTTCATATAAGCATAAAGTATATTTTCAACTTCTTAAATTCCTGTCTTGCCTTTTCCATTTGAAAATCAACGAATTTTGAAGAACACTCATCCTTTCTAAAGGAAATGTTCACATTATTCTTTAAATTATTTTTAAAATATCCATAATATATAGTCATTGATGTGTTTTATCATTCTTGAGTTGGCAGTAAAATAAAGATCTGTATAAAATTTTATTCATCATATGACAAAACAATATTGACTTTTATTGGGGAAGGAAGGCATAATGATTTCTGAGAGGTTTCTGTTTGACTTCTAAGAGTTTTGAAACTCCTTGTAATAACTAGCGATTGCTGATTGAAATATTGTATTAATAATTAAGGACACTGTTTGCCATAGAGAAAACTAAGTGACTAAAATGAATAGGTTGCTTCTGACCAATTTTTGTCATTTTCCAAATAAGATGTGAAACTGTGACTCCGATCCCCTGTAGAGATGAAATGATTGTAAGTAACCACAGAAAGACAAGCAAGAAGACATGCCACTGGCTGAAATCCAATTAGGTAATTACATTTTTTCAATATAAAATACTCATGGTATTTATTTCAATCCATTATATTTTTCATTTTCCCGTACTCCTTTTCTGCCTTCTCTTTCCATTTTCATTACAAGTTGGACATGGAGAATTAAATACTTACTGATTTATTCAGACAGACCGGCAACATCATTTTAGTTATAGGAGAAATGAAGTATGAGATATTAAAACATCTCTAGCAATATCATCTAAACATCTAAATGCAAATCTTTCTAAAGAGAAATTCTACTTAATAGTCATCGGTATATATGTGTGTATATATGTGTAAAGAGATGATATATATAAATGATAAGGACATTCATGTGTACACCACTTTAATTGCATGTCTGTTGGGAAACAATTGATTTAACCAAACTCTGATATGGTCCTCAATGTTCAAGAATAGATATTTATCTAAAATTTCATAACTGTTAAGCGATATTGCATGTATACTTAAAGAGTTTCTTGTTAATTTTATTTGACAAAATAATTCCTTTAAAAACCATCGTGTGGCATTTCTAACAGGTGAAAATGGTATTAAAAATGGAAGTTTAAGCTTTAATTTTCAGAGCATTTTCTTAGCATCTTTTTTCAATTGCCACTTTCCTCCAATACATTTGTTAGTTTAATATCAAGGGATTGCTGAAGAAGCTGAGCTCAACATTAATGTCACTCTGTATTTCCCACTCTCCCCACTGAAAACAACATTGTAGCTGTACTGAAGATAATAAAAGTCTCAGAGGCCTGGCAAAAATGAAGCTTCTTATAGAAGTTATGTTTTGCTGTGATAAGTGCATAAAATACAATTTTAGTAAAGACCATCAGATAATAGACTAGCCTGCCACTATTGACTATAACCTACTTAGAAGTGGAAATTCCAAACATTCTTTTTTAAGCACACATGAAGCAATTAAAAATTGACCATGTACTAACTCATATAAAAAATTACAAAAAAAAATTCCAAGGCATCAGTATTCAGACCACACTCTCTGAATATGATATTTTAAAACTAGAAACCAAGAAAGCACCAAAATTATGGTCAAAATGAAAGCCAATTATGAACCAAAAGTCAAACATTTAGTCCTTTACCCAGAAAGATATTAGAACTCATATGATCATTGACTTCTATGTGCCACCCACTCTCCTGTGTTAAATAACTAGAATTAACAAAATGTATAGAACTGAATATAAACAAAAACACTACATGTCATCATCTCTGGGATGTGGATGCTACAGAAGTTAGTGGTGAAATTATACCATTAAATATATTTAATTAAAACAAGGTTGAAATTCAATGATTTAAATATTCGGGCTTCAAAACTATCCTTAGAGCAAAAGCCTACTTATCCTCAGCATATTATGAAATGCTCCCATGTTGTAATTCATTCCTTTATATTGCTATATTGAATTCCACTGTAGAATTAACCACAATTTGTTCATCAGTTTTCCTGCTGATGGACATGGGTTGCTTCTAATTTTTAGCTGTTATAAATCAAGCTGCCATGAAAATTCATGCACAATCCTTTTTTGTGAACGTATGTTTTAATTTCCTGTTTAATTTATTACATAGGAAATAATCTGAAAATTATTAAAAACCAGGAGAAATGTACAGATTTAAGTACACCTTAAAAAGTCAGCTTTCCTATATATGCATATTTACTACTTATGAAAATATAATGAAAGAAAGCATCCCATTAAAATAATAAAAAATAAAACATTTATATTAAAGTATATTTAGGAAAACATTCAACAAGAAATATGAAGTCATAAAACTTATAGAACACATAATTAATATAATTAATGATTAGATATACTATATTCCTAGTCAGTGAAAATATCAGTCTTCCTACAAATCTATGACTTCAATGAAACTGCAATCAAAATTGCAATAGATACTTAGTAGAAAATTACAAACACATTAAAATTTATAATGAAGATTACAAATTAACTTGTTTTATATGGAAGATTATATATGAAAGAATAGTACAAAGCAATGCATAAAATACTTAAATAATGAGATAAGGATATTTAAATAAGAATATGTAACATAGGATGGGTTTGGTATAAGAACTCACAAATGCATGGAAATGATACATTTATTAAAATAATTGCATTAGGAAAATTGGCTACCCATTTATAAACAAATAGGTTAGAATTTACTTTAAACTACCCATAATAATAAACTCCAGGGTGATGAGATAGAGATGGAGACAGAGACATAGAGATGATAGAGGCTGAGTTAGAGAGATGGAGATAGAAATAGAGAGAGAGGGAGAGAGGGAGAGAGGGAGAGGGGGAGAGGGGGAGAGGGGGAGAGAGGGAGGTTTACATTCATTTTAAGGTCCCCTCATCTTATTCAATCACTGAGTATTTTTTTTTCTTCAGCATTAAAATTCATTGAGTATTACAGTGCAAGGGAAACTGAGAGACTGAGAAATCATCTAGTTCAGTTGTTGTTTTTTTCATATTATGTTTCCTATTTCAGATATAGATTCATATTGAAAAGGTGTCTTGGGAACAAAGGCAAATCTAAGAGGGATGAAGGATACTGATGAATTTTTGGAGTGAGAGAGAGAAACTAAGCTAGTGAGGCAAAGGCCTCCCTACTATTAATTTCAACAAGAATAACTCAGTTTTTATCTATTTTACAGTTTGGGGTTACATAAGATTTCATTATGAAAAGGTTCTACAGCCATAAGTATACATGTATGCAGAAACAGTGATAGATGATAGATAGAGATAGGTAGGCTGATAATTATCTTATCTAGTATAAATTTCTGACCTTCTAGTTGTGGAAACTTAAATCCAAAGGCTTAAATTGATTTCTTATGCACACCCAGCTAGAAACCAGCAGCAGTTTAAACATTACAAGACTTTGCTCTTGTAATTGAAACTTAGCCTACTGTTACGGGGTGCCTAAGGGTTGCCACCTGAGATCCTCCTTGTTGCTCAAATGTGGCCTCTCTCTAAGCCAAACTCACCATATGAATGCATTACCTTCTCCCCAGTGTGGGACATGACTCCCGGGGATGAGCCTCCCTGGCAACAAGGGATTAATACCAAGTGCCAACTGGCAAAACGACTGGAAAAAGACCTTGAATAAAAGGGGGAAAAGGTAAAGACAAATGAGTTCATGTGGCTAAGAGACTTCAAAGAGAGTCGGGAGGTCATCCCAGAGATAACGCTTACACACACCTCAGTAGGATCTCATAGAACACCAAAGTGGATATCACCCCACACAGAGGGGCTTCTGAGGGCTCTGGAGACACCCAGGTCCTATATAAGGGGGAATATCTCCAGAGATTGATGCCTTATCAGTGGGCTACACTTTGGAATCTGTGCTCCTGAGAGTGACAGAGTTGGACTCAAATAAGTCCTCCCTGCACATGGTCCGTCAGTCCCTTCTAGTCAAACCTATATGTGATGCTGGAGTTTGTAGGTGTACTTCCAGAGACTGGAGCCTCTGGCCTGCCCATGTGCCAGCTGTGCCTGGAATCTCAGTGGAGCTGCAACTCCTACTCTACAGCTCAATGTTACTTTTTTTCCCTAGAGAAAAGACATTTTCTGATGTACCATACCAAATGACTGATTAAAGGTTATGGCTTGCTTTGAGTCATCTCCAGCTTCTCTTCCATTTTCTTTAGGATCACCATATACATTGCATATGACTTATTGTCAGGATGGATATCATCTGTGTGACAGTCTTCTTCACTTTACCTGTTTTGTGTAGTACACACACACACACACACACACACATATCAGGTTATAAAGGACAATAAAGTATAAGTAATATTGCCTCCAAGCCTGTCTCCTACCATCCTTTCTACCTGTTTTGCATTATTTCAGGCGGGGAATATTATTTTGGATTCGAATGAAACTTGAAACTTTGGCTGCAATAAAATAACTTTTATGGTATGATGCTATCAGAAATGCACAAATGTCTCTAAGTGACTTGGTATATCATCTGCAAAACAAGGCCATAAAGAATTAACGAGATTATGCCTACATCTGTATGGAAATGTGCAAACCAATGAAATATGTTTCAATATCCATATATCTTTAGTAATAATTTAACATGACTACAAAATTAATGTGTTTGGAATTATTAGAAATATGATGCCAGCCCTACTCCTGAGGTAATAATAACAAATCCATCAAATGAGTAATGATTAGGTGCTGTTCATTGGGTAGTTTCATGAAATTTTTGTAGTTTAAATTGAATTCCATCTTTTATGAAGCAAATGTTACCACCCACTTACATTTTTATTTGAGAAAAAGGAGCAGGTCTCTCTAAATAACACCAATCAATATCACATCCATTATTACAATGCACTCTGTTTGCCCCAGGAGTCCTTATAACCTTAAATTTGCCAACAGAAAATCTGGGATCAAATCCCTGTTGGAGAACTTATTAGCAGTGTGCCTTCAGCCAAGTCACTTTTCTCTGAGCATGTATGCTCCCCTGAAAAGCAGTTGGGGCAATAGAATGAGAGACTATATGAAAGTACTGTGTAGATTGCAAAGCACTACACAGATTTTTATAATTGCAACAACAGCGGGTAGTTAGAGGCTAACTACGAGTACCCTTAATGGTACGTTAGGGTCTAACACAGAAGAGGCTCCTAATGGCTGTCCCTGAGGGACAATTATATTTTGAAATATAGCTTTGACTGATTGGTATGATAGGGAAAATTAAAGATATAGGAAAGCAGTTTTGAAAATAAAATAGAGTGACAGTGTGATAATTGTTCATCTTCAGATATTGCCCATGGAAGTAAATGGAAAATAAGAGGAGAAATGTGAAGGAATATGTAGGATTCTTGAAGAAACAGTAGGACTGAAGGTATTCACAGTTTCCATTAAGATGTTTATATGTAATGGAAACATATTACAAAGAGGGATTGATTCTTATTCCACTTTGGTACAACTTAGGAATAATAGCACTGAGCTTGTCCAGCATGGAGAGGCAATACAATTGGAAAAGGACTGAGGAGTACTATAGAATAGTACTGCGGTGACTGGCTTGGCCATACTACTGGATCCTCTCTGTTCATCAGTTCCTTCACCTAAGAATGGGGCCTTTGAGTGGAAAGGCTCTTGAAGCCTCCTTCACATTTCAAAATTTATAGGGGCAGAGGGGTGGAAGCATTAAACTACAGCAGGAATTCTCCTTGTCTATAAGAAACACCATAAAATCACTTGGATGTGCTCTCATCAATTGTAACCAATGTACCACACTAACACAAGGTGTTAATAATAGTGTGATATAGGGGAACCTGTATTTTATGCATGTTTTTTCCTGTAAACCCACAACTTCTCTAATAACAAAAGATGAACATAAATAAACTAAATAAAATTAGTAAATAAAATTAGCTCTGATTTAAATCTTCAAAAAGAAAATTAAAAAGTGAAAAATTACTTGGGGATTTTAACTGAATAAAAATGTCATGTACCACAGATTTTCAAGCCATGATGCATAACAGAATCAACTGCAATGCTTTAAAACTATGTATACACATTGTGGACCCACAACGCAGAAATTCTAATTTAACAGATATAGATTTTTCTCTTTCCTATCTTATTGGATGGTGAACTCATTGAAGGCATTCAATCATGTCCTCAGTACCTAGATATGCTTTAGGCCTAGCAAAGGTTTGTGGAATGAGTGAATTCTAAGTTTTGTGGGGAGATCACATGATAAGATGTATAGGAACATGTAAAATGAATCCCTAACCCACATTAACTTCAGGGGTTACAGGGACTGGACTGAGGGAGAGTCAAAGAGATGTACTACTACCATTACCTAAAATGTGGGATTTTTATGTCTCTAGATCACAGAAATCATGAAATAACAAGAAGTTTGACATTGTCAGAGCATGCAAGTGCAATGCAGGTAACTTGATGACTTGATGGAGAGGAAAGCAAGTTAACAGAAAGTCTTGAATGTCATGCTGGCAAAAGTATCCTGTGTGCTTAATTCTTTGTAATAGGGTCATTTTTTGGTTATTTTGTATATGCACTTTTATTTTCTATGAAACGCATTACATACAAATTCACTATACAAATCTGATTTCTTTTTTAAAAAAGAATCATAGCTCTGAAATAATGCTTAGATTCCCAAATCCCTGCAGGTATCGAGAGCTAGCCCAGCAACCAAGATACTTTTATGAAACAAACACACAAGGCAGAGTGAAGCAATCATATTTAGATGATGGAACACCCTGATGACAGGAACTGCTTATCAACCACTTGGTGTCAGTCACAAGGCCAGGAGCTACTGGGGCTCTGAACATGAGAAAGGATTAGTTCCTGCCATTTAAGAACTGAGATCACAATAATATGTAGACACAGCCTCTACAAAGCTGGAACTTTCACCAGTCTCTTCATCTGAACAGCCACACATCTATGAATCATCACATGTGCAGCACACATTATGTATATGAAAAATTGGAGCTTTTTCCAAAAAATTAATTCTCTTCAGTGTATAGTGAAGTTTTTTTTAATATATAGTGAAGAATAGCTTGTAGTGTATAGTGAAGACCCAACTGAATTTTATGTAATGTGCCTGCTTCATTACAAAATATAAGATAGAACAGAATTGCACACAGCACATGGCTTTCTCTAGATGCAAAAAAGGGGCAGAATGAAAAGTTCATTCATGGCCCTATACTATAGGCCAAACCAGAGTCAAAACAGCTAGCACATGTTATTATTTTCCAGCAGATGTAGGTTTTATGCAATTCGTTTCCACACAGAAAGCTAATAGGAAAGCAGGCATTACTGACACTGTTCCTGTATCAGCTAGGGATGCATTTGACCCCAAGTTTAAAGAAAACCTGCACGACGCTTAACAAGGGTTTATTTAACTTATGCACCAATAAGTCCCAGGGCCAGTATACCAGGAAATGGCTGGTAAAACAGGTTAATAATGCTATCAGAACAAACCTCTATCTCTTTCTTTTTTTCATCAATACTCTCACTGGCTATTGTACTTTCCTGCAGTGAGAGCTGCTTTCAGGCAGGAAGCAAGAGGAAAGAGAAGAGGTGGAACTAGCAAACATATCCTTAAGTTTCACTGTGTGCCATGGCAACTCCTAGTTTCAAAGGAGGATGAAAAATTGGGATTTTAGCTTTAGAACCACTGAAAAAGTTAGAAAGCATTTGGAAATGGAGTTTAGGTCAACTCACAGTGCCTGCCACTGGCTCTTTATTTAAAGTAAAAAATACTCAGGTTAGAGAGGCTCAATAGAAGAATAATGTATATAAAAGCTTTTATAATGTATCTGAAATGTTTTAGCAACCAATTATTATCTATATATCTAACTATTTTTGTTGCTGGTACTTTTTTTTAATCTTACCAGAAGGTGTCAACAGAAGATTTTCATACAGCAATTTTTATAGTAGTCACATACCTCTCCCAATTTCAAGGATCAAAACATGTGAAATTATATGATCTATCTCCTAATGTTGGCTACTTCTCTTCTAGTTCATTGGTTGCCTGCAAATGGTAGATGTTCTCCTCAATTCTACCTGTGTGTTAAGCTCATCATAAATGTCATTCCCAATCCTATTAGCTGTGAGAAATAACTGTTATTCAACTTCTTTGCCTGGAATTGGGTGAGTGAGTTCAATTTATCAGGGAAAGTGTAGAAAGCCCCTCTTCATCATTAGGTCCAAGACAGGTTCTCACGTTCACCCTTAAGAGTAAACTGCATGCTTTAGATAATAAAGCTGACACTGCATGAATTCCGTATGGCACCTGAACCGCTGACCTCATTTCATTTAGTTCAGAGCCTAGAATGAGGCTGTATGTTATTCTTATCTGGCAACTTTCCCCAGTAGTCCCCAGCCAATTCTTTCAATGTTTCTTCTTATATGATGTTCTCTTGTCATTTTTTTACCTTCTTCTAAATATTCTCTGGTTTGAGTAGGCACCTCTTAAAATGTGGCCCCATGCACCACAATATATTGGAAAAAATATTATTTTTAATTGAATACAGTTAGACCTTGCTTAACAGCCGGGCTCCACAAGTTACCAGATATTAGACCTTGCGTAGAGTATTTAACCACCCTGAGTAAGGATTCTCCATCTTAAATGGAGATAATGATATCTACCTCACAAAACCATTAGGAAGTTTGAGATAAATATCATTTGTAAACCATCTAACACAGTTTCTGGAGCACATTAGTCCAAGAGAAATGTTAGTTTTCCTTTCATTGTTCTCAAGAAAAACTGAACCTACTTCATTATATTACACCTGGAGCAGAGCTTTAAAGTTGAAGAGTTTTTTTTAACAGATTAGTAATATTTTGAGGGAATTTTGCATGACTTATTTATTCCACATTAATAAATGAAAGATAACATTTCTACTAAGAAGTTATACCTCCTCAAATTTGCTCATTTTGGTATAAAAATCAGACATATTTTTTTCCTGTTCTCTATCTTTTTAAGGGTTAGTATTAATAATTGGCAAGGAATAGAAAAGTCAACATCAAGATTTTAGGAGAACTTAACAGGACATAGACTTGTGATTCTTTGGATGTGACACAATTGGATGAGATTCTAGAAGCTTTTATTGTGCATTGTCAAGTTTGTAAGTGTCATAAGAATGGACATCAGATTTATAGTGCCCTTCTATATGTGCTACCATTGAGCCCCCTTAAATGCCACCTACTCCAAGAAGATTTAATGATGACTACCCATTCTCAGAAGAATCAAATTGTGGGATTTTATTTAGACATATCTTATACCATTGATAGTACTCTAAGTTTTACTATAATTACCTGTTATTTCATAATTCACATCACATTGTAAATTCTGGTGAAATTAGCACTGGCATTGAGGTACCAATCCCTGTCAGTGTGTCAGTCCAACATTAGAATCTACAAGAGCTGAAAGGGCAGTCTGAATAAAGAGTTAATATCAGGCCCATGCTGATGCAGAGCTGCTTGAGAAGCATTCATAAATGAGGTTTATGTCTCCTTTGTCATGTGGCAGTGCATTGGGCTGGGGGAGCTGTGAATTGGCTTGCAAGCTTTGAACTACAAGGGCATAAAAAAACTGTTGGGAAAAGGAGCTGCAGCCTTCTATGAATCAAGGTGATCCATACACTCTTTGGACCTCAACCGTGGCAGCCATAAATATCCCATATAGATGAGAAGACAAAAGAAGCTGCATCTTTGGACACCTCCCACATTTTCTATTGGGATGAAGATGACATATCTGATGTACTTCTGGCCTTGCATCTTTCAATAAAGCTAATTAACTCTAGTATTACATTAAAGCTTTTGTGTTTGTGTCTCATGAGTGTGACTGCCAGCCTGAACCATAACCAGAAGTGTGCTGTTGCAGGGAATTTATTGTAGTTTATTTGAATAAAGGCACAACCAATAGAACATTTTCCAAGTGATCTTGGTTCATCTGAATGATAACCCTGAACTTTTAATTCTTGAAAGATCACAGCAAGGATAGGGGTAAAAAAAATTCACTGTATGAAAATCATTGAGTAGTCAGTATGACTGCTATATAAGATATAAGGAGGGAAAATGGGCAGCTATAGAGTCTGGATAAGATTTGTGCAAAACTCTGAAATTTTGTACATTATTTTTATGAATATGTTTATGCCTATTTCTGAGAAGTTCATAATTTTAAAGATCCTGAAAGGATGACCCCATAAAATGTTGAGCCATTATTTTAGTTTAGAGTGTTTTTCAGAATACCCTTTGAGAGGAATTCAGGCAATTTATGAGGAAAATGACTTCGTTGAGGCCTCCAAGTTCCTACTTAGCAAATTACCCTTCCACTCTAACAAGCAGCTTTCACTTGCTAAAAGTTAAAAATATTATTTTTTTCCCTGAAATGGCTTGCCCATCCCTGAGGAATTTATTCAAACACATGCTTAAGGGAAAATGTTTCCATGAGTCTGGAACTATAGTCAATCTATTATATTACTTCTAATTAAGGGAAACATAGCTTCCTTTCTCCTTTCCTTAATGCACACAAAGCATATCATCGAGTTTGAAGAAAAGATGCTTAAAAAGGACCAAGGTAAGTGAGAAAACAAAGAAGTGTTATTTTTAGAATTCATTGATGTTAGGGAAAAAATAATGAGGTTGAAGCAAAGCATCATCCTCCCACCACCACCAAATGACCTACCAATTCCTATAGCAGAGACACGCATCCAGGAAAGACCAATGCCATAGGCATGAACAGCAAAGATGAGATCTTCAAAGTATTCATTAATACTGTTGGTAGTTACAGCAGTGTGGGTAACAATTAAGCAATGTTTCCTTTTGACCTAGAGATTTTCCTTTTGACCATGGCTACTCTTTTACAACTGGAAAAGGCTTTAGCCTCTGGTAAGATAATACCCAAGTTAATAGCCACCTGAACAACAGGATGGATTTCTTTTCCTTTTTTCACTTAAGTGGACAAGAGTTTAGTTCTTATAGTCATTTGTAAAGCAAGTGCTAAGGAACTAGGATTGGCATCACTTAAATTTTCTAAGCCTTCCTTAGAGTGTTCCAAAATTGTTCATGTCCCTTCTAGCACAAGATCCTCAAAAAATTTCATTCAAAATAATGGTACAACTGAGGTGTAACTCAGAACTAGGGCTTCTTTCTAGGACTTCTGTAAAAATATTAGACAGTATTACCTTTCTCTGAGTCCCCTCTCACTTAAGGATTTATTCCCACAATTGAGTCTTAGGTCCATCTCTAGATAAGGGGCTAGGTAGGCCCATATTTACTGATGTCAGAAGGTACTACCCAATACAAAAACAAGAGATGTTAGCAGAGAAGTGATTTAATTAGCCTTGGGGTAAGCAGTCAATGTGTCTTGAGTTTGCATTGTTTCATTTTGTTTATTTTTGTACCACAACTGAAAAGGTTTGATTTCATCATACTCATCACCTCAGGTTACTGTCTTATCAAATAGTCCCTGCAAAGCACCTCTATTTTATCATTTTTAAAATTTATTATCTTTTATCTCCATTCAATGTTATTTCCCTCACAATGGACAACGGGTGTATTCATTGCTAATGGATATGAAACTGTATCTATGCTGTTTTAGTGGTCACATGTAAGATATTTGTATTTTTAAATATAAAATACATCATGTTTTCTTACCGATTATTTTATTGCAAATTCAGTATTACATTTTTTACTGAGCCTCATTGATCTTACAATTGTATCTAATTTTTCCTATGCCAAAGATATCAACAGAGCTACTCAGTTTCTTTGTATCACAAAACAAAAACAACCTCAGAATACCAATAGCAATACTATCACGAATAACAAAGATATTGAAAAATTTATGGAGTTCTATTTTTCCCATTAGTGAGATACAAATTGCTGCTTTAAATCACTTGTAATAGTTCATCTCTGTGGGCCTCTGCCACCAACTGTATACAATTTTGGTTTCTTTGCTTCATTTTAGTTAGAAGTTTAGGGCTATATTGTCCCCAACTATAACATAGGCAGCATATGTAGTCTCACTGCAACCTGGTAATGCAACAATTTTGTTTGCATGTGCAATAATATTCTGCTTAATACTACCTGGAGGAGTATGAACTTGACTGTGATCCACTACTTTCTAGAAGCTGGCCAGTGTCTGGGGAGCCTATTGCTTTTTCTCCAACCAATATGAAATTACTCTGAAATGGTAAAGACACTGTTAGTATTTTTTTTTACCTCATTGTAACAGCATTTTATTGCTAGTTTAATAACTATCACAGGTAACACTGTAACAAGTATACACACAGCCCCTTTGCAATAACTGTGACCAGGGTGTGTGGGTTTGGGTGAGAGAGAGAGAGAGAGAGAGAGAGAGAGAGAGAGAGGGAGGGAGAGGGAGGGAGAGAGAGAAACAGAGAAATAGAGGGAGCTAGAGAAAATGAGAGAGAGAAAGAAGCCAAAAACAGAAAAAACCCACTCAAAATGGACAGGCAAACCAATAGTAAAAAATTCCTGAAGAAATTAAAAGCTAAATAAGAAAGCCAATGACATCAACAATCAGAACAGGATTTACTTCTGATGAGAGTAATATTATAGAAAAGAATCAGTCAGACATTATTTGCTAAGAGATGATTTGGAATAATCAAAGAGAGATATGTAGCAAAAACATTAATAAAATGAACATAAAATTATGAAACAAAAATAGGCACAAATGAAATGTCCCCACACAAATATTAATAGAAACCATTTAGCAATCAGAAATGAAAAATATTAAAATTTTAAAATATTATAAAACTAAAAGGTAACAAACTCTATGATAAACAGAGTTAAAGAGATAATTAGTGAATTGAAATTCAGTACTAAGGAATTTAATCAAAACACAGCACAGTAAGGCAACGGGGGAAAATATTTATAAAACAGAGAGTGTAAGAGATAGAGAGAATTTGATCTTTTAAAAGATAATGGCTGTGATATATAAAAGGATGCTACAGCTCAACAATAAAATGACAAAATGACCCAATTAAAACATGGCCAAAGACTTGAATATTTGTCCAAAGAAGAAATACAAATGGTGAAAAAACACATGAAAAAATATCCAACTTCACTAGCTATGAGGGAAATGCAAATCAAAACTACAATGAGACATCATTTCATACCTACTAGAATGGCCACTATTAACAAAACAGAAAACTACAAGTGTTGGAGAGGATGTGGAGAGATAGGAACAGTTATTCATTGTTGTTGGGAATGTAGAATGCTACAGTAAATGTGGAGGAACTGTTTGGCAGTTCCTAAAGAAACTTAATATAGATTTGCCATGAGACTTGGTAATACCACTACTGGGTGTATACCCAGAACTGAAAGCAGTGACAAAAAAAGACATCTGCACACCAGATGTTCTTAGAGGCATTATTCATGATTGCCAAAAGTTGGAAACAATCCAGGGGTCCATGAACAACAAACTGTGCATAAACAAACTGTGGTGTATTCACATGATGGAATATTATGCAGCTGTAAGAAGAAATGAAGTTGTGAAACATATGATAACATGGATGAACCTAGAGGACATTTTGTTGAGAGAAGTCAGACACAAAAGGACAAATACCATATGATTGTGCTACTCTACTATGAACTAAATATATTGTATAATCTCATGGAGTTAATAAATTGACTATGGGTCACCAGAAAATGGAATGAGGTTAGAGAATGGAAAGCTGAGGGTTAACTTCTGCAGAATCGGTAAAAAGGATGCATGTTAATCTTTGGAAATGAATAGTGTAGCAGTTTGATATTGTTTATCAATTCCAAAAATAGATGTTGGATTATGTTTGTGAACTGATTTGTTCCTCTGGACATATTAGATTCAGAGGTTCACTTTTACTTGAGTTGTCATAAAGGCTTTGATTGGGCCACATCAGGGGGATGTCAAGTCCCTGCCCCCTTGGTAGGTGGGGACTCACAGAGTAAACTAAATGGCAAAGGAGTTATTTGGAGTTTTGGATTCTGGAGCCCCGGTAAATAAACACACAGGAGAAGAACACAGAGGAATAGAGACAGCTGCATAGACATGGCAGAATCCCTGGGAAGAGAGAGCAAGCCTGATAGTCTACAGCTAACCTTGTGGAGAGAACAGAGCAGCTGAGTCTGGAGAGGAATGAGCCCCGGGAAGAGATGAGACTTATCCCAGCCTGCAGCTGTTATTGGAAGAAGCTGGGACCATGGAGCCTTAAAAGGAAGAGAAAGCCTGAACCCTTGCAGATGTTGGCAGCCATCCTGCTCCAACATGTGGCAACAGACTTTGGTGAGGGAAATAACTTATGCTTTATGGCCTGGAAACTGTAAGCTTCTACCCCAAATAAATATCTTTTATAAAAGCTAACAGATTTCTAGTATTTTACATCAGCACCCCTTTGGCTGACTAACACAAATAGAAAAGGTAAAAGCTCAACATAATGTTAGTAACTAGCAGTACTATTATGTGGATATGAAAGTGCTTTAAAGGGAAAGTCTAAGGTCACATATATTATTAAAAGGAAAGTAAAAAATGTAATATGGGACTGTACAGCATAGTAAAACTGCATGTGAAATATGAATATGGGCAAAATTGCACATATAAGACCATCTTTCTTTGAAACTGAACAAATGTATGTTAATACTACAAGTTGTTAATATCAGTAAAAAAAAATCCTACATTATGCTAAGTGAAAGAAACCAGGCATAAAGTAATATATATTGTACGATTCCAGTTATATAAAATATAAATATAAATCAATTTATAAAAATGAAATTAGATTAGTGGTTATGTAGAGGTGGGGAAGGACTGCTAAGAAGGGTGGAGTTTTTCTTTTTAGAGTAATGAAATTGTTCTAAAACTTTTTGTGGTGATGAATGCACCTCATTGTGATTATACTAAAAGCCATTGATTATAGACTTTGGATAGATCATATGATATGTGACTATACCTCAATAAAACTGCTTAATAAATATTTGTGCAAAAACAGCCAGAAATAGCAGCTATGTACAGCAGGGGAAGCATAGAAAGATTAAGAGGTGAAGAATTTTCTTGTTTGTTTCTAATTATTATTGAAATAATGAAAATGCTTTAATAATGATTGAAGTGATAAATGCACAATTATGTGATTATACCAAATACCATAGAGTGTACACTTTGGATAAATTGTATGCTTTATTAATATGTATCAATAAAAATGATTTGTTAAAAAAAAGTAATGGCTGAGTCCATATTTGAAGAAAGACAAGTAGGATAAACAAAAATAATTTCCCAGATAAACACTAAAATTGCAGAACAGAGTTTAGAGATAATGTTTGTAAAGCTACTGATAAAAATTAACAGACATTGGATGAGGGGCAAGATGACAGTAGAGTAAGGAGCTCCAAGAGTCAGCTTGTCCTATAGTACAGTTAGTAATCAACCGGACATACATAAATCACCTGTGTGGGGGGCCCAGAAGACCAGAAGAGCATCCTGCAACATCCTTGGAAGAACAAGAGGAGGCGACTGCCCAATTGCAGTGAAGATTCGTGAGTACTCCACGTCATGGAGGCCCGGGCCTATCCCCTGCTGGTGGTGCAAGACACTTTGGGAGCTTTCCCTGGCTAGAGTGGGAAGCTCCATTTCCCAAAAACATGGGAGGAAGAGCCGATTGGCACCAACTTCAGCTACTGATTAGTAAATTTGGCTAGCTAGACTCCAATCCTAAGAACAGCTGAAGTTTGAACCTGTCCAATTCGGAAAGAGGCCAGTAGCCTCCATTGTAACTCTACCCCTGGCATGAGGGGAAGTGGGGCGGATTGAAAATCACAGCAAAGGTAGAACTGGCTTCTTTCCAACAAGGTTGGATTGCTGCCCTAGCCTAGGCTCCACCCCAGCTCTAGAAGGGAGGAAACTGGGGTGTCCTGGAGGAACTACAAAAAGAACAGCAAACTATTCCCAAAACAAGCAGAAGGAAAGGAATAACAAAGATCAGAGCAGAAATAAATGAAAATGAAAACAAAACACAACAACAACAAAAAAAAAAAACAATAGAGAGAATTAACAAAACCAAAAGTTGGTTCTTTGGGAAGATTAACAAAATTGACAAACACTTAGTTCAAATGAGAAACAAAAAAAGAGAGAAGATACAAATAAATAAAATCAGAAATGTAAACAGGGACATTACGGCTGACCCCAAAGAAATAAGAGACCACAAGAGGATAATATGAACAACTATATG
>JAQZBX010059031.1:0-17612 GCA_029593785.1 Cabassous unicinctus | reverse complement strand
GTGGTGCACCTGTGCACAGGGCCTGGTGGCCCATGTGCCTTCTATATTTTTCTTTTTTTTTTTAATTTTACCAGGAGTTCCTGGGGATCAAACCCAGGTCCCTCCATATGGAAGATGGACACCCAACCACCAAGCCACATCCATCCCCCTGCTATATCTCTTAAGTTTGAACAAAGATACCCAAAGTTACAGTCTTTTCCCAAACAGGATGGTCATATACTAAATCAGGCTTAGTTTATCACCAGCATTCCAAAAACCAGACCTAGGGAGAAAAACTAGGTCTGGGGACACAAGCATGGTTTCTAATATAGCGAATGTTTAGCCTACCCTGATTATCACAAAATCAGGGCAGCGAGAATATTCGCACCAGCAAGCATGCATTTTTATCTTTTATACACACCTGCATTTTCTTCTCTTATGTACATCAAGTGTGGTACTTTTATAATCCAGGGTGGTGGGGGAGTCCCTGAAAAAGAAGAAAAGAAGGTCATTTCTCTCCACTCCCACAAAAGAAACCTAAGTAATGGCTGTAACTCATTTAGGCCTCCAAGGTGAAAAGAATAAGGGTAATTATTGAGTTTCTAACATTATCTCATTTAATTTTCATGTCACTCCTGTGAGAAAGATATTATTATACCCTATACATGAGAAATCAGAAAACCAGAGAAGGTAATTAACTTGCCCAAAATCATCCAACTAATAATAATTGAGCACTTGCTATATACTAAATATTAGGCCAAGTGCTTTACATATATTGTCCTATTTAATCCTCATGACAGCTCTGTGAGTTAGTAATGGTTATTATCCTCAATCACAGGTAGGGAAACTAAAGCATAGCATGGTTAAGTAACTTGTCCTAGGTCATAAAGCTTAAGTGAATGGGAGAGTCAGGACACAAATCCAGGTATTCTGATTCCAGAGCCATCTCTTTTAACCTTCAGATGAGGTCTGACTCCAAAGTTTATTATCCTTTCATTCTACCGAAAATGGAGGAAGGAAGATAGGCTGTGGGGAGGCAGGACTGGAAGGAATAGTGGTCACGCTTCCAAGCTGCAGGACTGAATAACTCCAGTGTCCTGCTGGTTAGAGGAAAAAGCTTTCACCACTTCTGGTCATTCATACTGGACAACTAGTCAACTAAAACGTCTTTGAACATGGAAGATTGCGGGAGATGGTGGAGTAGGAATCTCCAGGAATCAGTCCCTCCACCAAAACAACTATTGAACTGGCAGGAACTGTCTGAATCAACTATTTTTAATCTCTGGAGTCTGGTGGAACACTGTACCTCATCTAGGGAGGAGCAGGAAGAAGAGGCTGGTAAATCGTGGAAAATAATCAGTGAATCCCACCCTCTGTGCAGTGGCAACTATCCTCCATCCTCCAGCCACATTGCAGGCACAAGTGGGGACTGAAGCCCAGGCTCCTGGTGCAGCTTGCTGCCACCATGGTGGACTATAAGAACCGAGTCCTCCAAAATCTGGGGCGGGGTGGGGAAGGAGTATGATCACCCATCAGTGCTTTTGATCAGTTACTTCAGATCGCTGGGGGTTGCCCACTCTGAGGGTAACCATGGTTCCAACCCTCCTTGGGCAAAAGCAGCAGAGGAGTCATAAAGAAGCAGTACCTATTTTCTTTCTCTCTTTTCTCTTTCTATTTCCCAATTGGGAGCAAAAATTTCTTGGAAAATTTACAAGTTGATGACTCCAACCCTCAATAACAAGAACAAACTAGCAATCCCAGAGGAGTGGGACAACTAAATTTTCAGTTATAATGACATAAACTTGGAATGCCCAAATCTCAACCAAAAAGCTACAAAATACCTGAAGAAACAGGGAAAAAAATTCACAGGAAAAAAATTCTGCCAGAAACCATCACTAAGGAAAGACATACATTGGTACCATTAGTCAAAGACTTTAACTGTCTTAAATATGTTCAATGAGCTAAAAGAATCCATATACAAAGGACTAAAGGAAATTAGAAAAATATTGTCTGAACAAAATAAAGAGAAGGAAATTATAAAATGGAACCAAACATAAATTTTGGAGCTACAAAGTGCAGTAATTGAAATGAAAAACTCGTTAGACAGATTAAATGGTAGATCTGAACAGGCAGAAGAAAGAACCAGTGAGCTTGAAGACAAGGCAATTGAAATTATCCACCGTGAGGAGCAGAAAGAAAAAATAATGAAGAAAAATGAACATAGCCTGAGGGACCTGTGCATCCCATCAAGTGTACCACCATCTGCATCATTGGAGTCCCAGAAGGACAAGAGAAAGGAAGGGGCAAAAAAAGTGTTTGAAGAAATAATAGCCAGAAATCTGCTGAAAGACATGAATATACACATACAGGAAGCTCAACAAATTCCAAAAAGGCTAGACTCTATGAGATCTACATCAAAACACATTACAGCAAAATTGTCAAAATTCAAAGACAAAGAGAGGATTTTGAAAGCAGCAGACAAGAAGCAACTGGCCACATACAAAGGATCTCCAATAAGGCCAACAGCAGATTTCACATCAAATACCGTGGAAGCCAGAAGACAGTGGGATGGCATATTTAAAGTCCTTAAAGAAAAAAAAAAACGTCAACCAAGAATTCTATATCCAGCAAAATTATCTTCCAAAAATGAAAGAGAAAGTAAGATATTTACAGATAAGCAAAAGCTGAAAGAGTTCATTACCAGAAGACCCGCCCTACAAGAAATGCCAAAAGGAGTCCTTCAGGGTAAAATAAAAGGACACTAGCCAGACACTTCAAGCCATAAGAAGAAATAAAGAACATAGGTAAAGATAATTATATCGGTATATATAAAATCCTATATTGTTGTACTTTTGGTTTGTAACTGCTCCCCCTGCCCCATATAACTTATCAGGCAAATGTGTAAGATAGTATTTTCAATCTATGTTATGGGCATACAATGTATAAAGACATAGTCTGAGACAATAAAAATATAAAGGGGAGGGAAGGATATATATAGTAGACAGTTCTGTATACTACTGAAACTGGTTGGTACTAATAGAACTAGGTTGTTATTAGTTTATGTTGATTGCAATTACAAAGGTAACCATTAAAATGACTTAAAAATATAGAGAAAATGAAAGAAGAAGGGGATCAAAATGGTACCCTAGAAAAAAGCTACTAAATATAAAAAATGGAAGTAATGGAGTAATTGCAATGTATTTTTCGATTTTATACCGAAAGCACAAGCAGCAAAAGAAAAAATAGATAAAATGGACTTCATCAAAGTAAAAAGAAAAACCTTTGTGCATCAAAGCATATTATCAATAAAGTGAAAAGTCAACCTACAGAATGGGAGAAAATTTTGGAAACCATATATCTGATAAGGGTTTAATAGCCATAATATATAGAGAATTCCTATGACTCAACAACAAAAACACAACCCAATTTTTAAATGGCCCAAGGATTTTAATGGACATTTCTCCAAAAAAGATATTCAAATGGCCAAAAAGTATATGAAAAGATGCTCAACATCATCAGCCATTAAAGAAATACAAACTTAAATTATGAGATACCACTTCACACCCACTAGGATGGTTATTATTTTTTTTAAAACTGAAAATAGCAAGGGTTGGCAAGGATGTGGAGAAATAGGAGCCCTTGTAAATTGTTGGTGGTAATGTAAAATGGTGCAGCCGCTGTGGAAAGCAGTTTGGCAGTTCCCAAGAATGTTAAACATAGAAATACCATATGACCCAGCAATTCTACTCCTGGGTATATAGCCCAAAGAATTGAAAGCAGGGCCTCAGAGCTATTTGTATACCAATGTTCATTGCAGCTTATTCATGATAATCCAAAGGTGGAAGCAACCCAAGTGTCCATCAACAGATCAATAGAAAAAAAATATACGGTCTAATCATACATTGGAATACTGTTCAGCTGTAAAAGAAGTGAGGTGCTAGTACATGCTACAACCCAGATGAACCTTGAAGACATCATGTTGATTTAAATGAGCCAGACACTAAGGGACAAATATTGTTTGATTTCTCTTATATGAAATACTTAGAAGAAGCAAATTCATAGAGATAGGAATGGAATAATGGTTACCAAGGGTGAGGGGAGTCAGGGAAGGGGGAATTATTGTTAAATGAGTATGAGTTCTGCTTTGGGTCAGTGACAATAGACTGGAAATAGAGAGTGGTGAAAGTCACATAGGATTACCAATATATTGAGTGTCAAAGAATTGTCTGCTTAAAATGGTTAAAATGATTTTTATGTTATGTATAGTTTACCACAATTAAAAATAGATAAGTTTATTATTTTTTAAACATTTTTGAAAGTAGCCTCCCATTCCATTGCAGAGATGGTAATCAGTGCAGGCATTCCCACACCCACCTGTAGAGGTTAGAAATGCAATCTCTGGACCCACACTTCCAGGGTTTAAATCCTGCCTCTTCCATAGTTCTGCTTCATAGCTGTATGTTTCTAGGCCAGTCACCTAACCTCTCAGTATCTGTTTCCTCAACTATGAAATGAAAATAATACCAGTACCCATCGTATAGGTTGTTGCAAAGATTAAAGTACATGCAGAGAAAAAGTGCATATAAAGTCTGGCATATTATAGGGACTTAATGAATATTAGCTCAGTTTAATTCTATCCTATTCCCAGCTCCTCCTTGCCTTGTATAACATTAGTATCAGAGGTCAGGAGGGGTGGGTTGTACTTCACAGGGAATGCAAGGCCCTCATCAGAAGCCCAGTATCCCCAACTTTCAATCCGTACTTCATGTCTTCACTAGATGCTTATTGAGCAACTGCTATGGGCCTGGCACCCTGGGTTAGGTTTGCTTTATTGCTGAGCTCATCTCTCTATTCAAGGTGGGAACCTCCCCTCCCTCTTTTTCTTTCTTTTGTTTTTCCCCCTAATATTTTTCAATGGAAAATTCCTAACATGTACAAAAACAGAGTAATATAATGAACCCTCACAAGCCCATCAGCCAGCGTCATAGTGATAAACTTACAGACTATTTTGTTTTACTTCCAACTCTACCTTTTCACCCCCATCACCTCCCTCTGGGTGTATTTTGAAGAAAATCTCAGGCATAATATTTCAACCACAAACGTTTTAGTATATATCTCTAACAGATAAAAGTAATTGTTAAAATATAACCACAAATCTGCTATTTTTTTTTAAAGTAAATGTAATTACTTAATGCCATCAACTATCCATGATTGTCTAATACTTTCTTTTATAGTATTTTTTGTCAGACTCTTAGTTAGGTTTATACCTTATAATTGGCCGGTATGTCTCGCAAGCCTTTTTTAATATATAGGTTTCTGTCCGCACCCCATGCAACTGTTTTGTTGAAGAAGCCGAGTCATTTATCCAGAGGCGTCTCCTGTATTCTCAGTCGTGCTGATTGCATCCATGGGAGGTTGTTTAACATGATCTACTCTCTCTTATATTTCCTTTAATTGCTAGTAAGATCTAGAGACTTAATCAGATTCAGGTTCCGTTTTTTGGCAAGTAGGTTTTGTAGGCAGAACTCCACACCTCTGTCAGAGGCGCATAGTATCTGGCTGTCAGTGTTTGAGGGATGATGGGAGCCACTGACGATTATAGACTAGGGATTGCAAAATGGTGACAATCTATCCTTTCTCTTCATTTATAAGCCGGAATGTTTCTATACAGAAAACTTTCCCTTATCAACTCTTTGGTTATCCTGAGCTACAGTTCATAATAGCAAAGTCAGGGGAAATACTTATGTTCCTTTATTTACCAGTTTTCATACTAATGAGCTGATTCCCTGACATATTCCAAATTCCTAAACATTTTTAAATATTTCAGTGCAGTGGATTTAAGCATATTTTATATATTTCGGTTAATTGTCGTGTTATTCTAATTGACGCTCAAATTGTCCCTTTGGCTAGTGGAAGCCTTTTGAAGTTGGCTCCTGTGCCCAGTAGTCTTGACAGCTTCCTTGTTCTCTCTTTGACAAAATGCCTCTCATTTGTACCTTTTCTGCCCCTGACCTAGAATCAGCTATTTTTCCAAGGATCCCAGATCCATTTTAGTGAAAAATGATATTTAGAATCTGGGCACTGGGGGTACTTCTTTGCTGCTGACTTGGCCTTCGTTTCTAAGCCTTTTCAAGGACCAGAGCTAGGAAATACTTCTTTTTTTAGGAGATACCAGGGATTGAACCCAGGACCTCGTACATACGAAGCAGGCGTTCAACCACTGAGCTGCACCTGCTCCACGGAAATACTTTTTTAAAGATAAGATACATCATGGGTTCATTTCAAATTTAGGGTAATTTTTTCTCAACTTCTTTAATATGTGTCTCCTTTACTCTTTCTGGAAATCCCAGTTCCCAACACCACCACCATTTCTCACTTGCTCTCTCCCGTAATATATACCCAAGAGTCTCAGAATAGTAACACCAGAACTGCCAACAATATTATTCCTGAAAATTGTTTAGGCTTTTGTTTTGCTTTGCTGTTTACAGACCTTTTTGTCCTTATATCCTACTTGGGATGAGCTATCAAATCACTGCATTTAAAGTCTCTTCGAGTAGTTTCTTATGTGTGATTATGCCACCAACTGATACAGTATTGGGTTATTTATTTCACTTTGCTTTTGATTTTGATAAATTGCTTATCACATTTCATCTTTCATTTTAATTATGTGTAATAGTTACATAGTTCCAAAGTTAAGTTTATAAAAGAAGGTATATTCTGAGACATCTATCTTCTACCCCTGTCCTCTTTACCCTGTTCCTCTCTCTTTCCATAGGTAGCCTTTTCAGGTTTTGGTTTACTCTTTTATTGATTTTTAATATGAGTAAATATATGTCCTCTACCCCATTCTTAGATAAGTAGAATAATACTCTACCTCTTATTCTTTATAACCAGCTGTAGCAGTTTGGCATTATTTATGAATTCCAAAAATAGATATTGTATTATGTTTGTAAACTGGTCTGAACCTAGGCATGATTAAATTATGGTTAGGGCTTTGATTGGGCCACATCAGTAGGACATTGAGTCCCTGCCCCTTGGTGGGTGGGGACTCAGATAAAACTACATGGCAGAACAGAGGAGTTAGTTGGAGTTTTGATGTTGGAGTTCTGATGCTGAGTTTTTGAGCTGGAGTCCGGGGAAGTGAACACACAGGAGAAGAACACAGAGAAATAGAGACAGCTCTTAGACACAGCAGAAGCCCTGGGGAGACAGAGCCATTCACCTGATAGTCTACAGATGGCTTTGCGGAGAGAGGCAAAGCCTAGAGAGCCTCATAGTCTACAGTTGACCTTGTGGAGCTAGCAGAGTTGCTGAGCTGAGAGACAAGCAAGCCCCAGGAAGAGAGGAACCCAGGAAGCCTGAACCCTTGCAGATGTCCACAGCCATCTTGCTCCAACACGTGGTCATAGACTTGGGTGAAGGAAGTAACTTATGCTTTATGGCCTGGTAACTATGGGCTTCTACCCCAAATAAATACCCTTTTGTAAATGCCAACAGATTTCTGGTATTTTGCACCAGCACCCTTTGGTTGACTAATACACTAGCTTTTTCACTTAATAATATATTCTGGAGACCACTTTTTGACATTATACAGAACATTCATCATTCCTTTTTATAACTGCATAAATACTCCATTTTATTGATTAACCTAATTTATTCAGTTAGATCCCTAGTGCTGTTTCTACTCCTTTGCTATGTAAATGGTACTGCTTTGTATATAACCTTGTATGTATATATATCTATGTATCTATGTATCTATATATGTATCTATATCTAAATCTATCTCTATATATCTGTCTATATCTATATATGTCTTCATACATATATGCCTACATATATGCCTGTTTACCTTTGGGATTGAGTCCTAGAAGTAAGATTGCTAGGTCAAAGAGTAAAAACATATGAATTTTGCTGGATGTTACCTAATTTCCCTCCATAGGGCTTGTGTCTTTTTGCATATGCACCAGCAAGGTGATAGAATGCCTGGTTTCCTACGGCCTCAAGTGTCATCAAACTTTGATTTTTGCCTCTCTGATAGATGAGAACTAGTATCTCAATGTAGCTTTCCTATGTATTATTCTTATTAAGAGTCATCTTGAGCATCTTCTCAGATGTTAAAGAGCCATTGCATTTAGGAATCCTCCACTCCTGCCAGACAAGTGCCACCCTGGAGTATGACAAACTATGGAGAGAGTGGAAGACTGACTGAACAGAGAGGCCATTTGGCCATCACAGGAGAGTGAAACAAGAGTAACTAGCCGAGATGAAGAAGCAAAAGAGCAGAGAAAGAAAACAAAATGGTGCCCATCGCAGGAAGGAATCGAGTTCCCCTCCCTGGAGACTTGAGGGAGGGTTTTGCTGGTGCCTGTGCCCTGAATGGAAAGTAGCCTTGGCCCCCAGTAGTGACTCTGTGGGCTTCCTGGAAAGTAAGAAATGGGATCACAGCTGAGCAGCCAGAGACACTGGACCTGCGCTGAACTAGAGCCAAGAGTCTCGGTGCCTGCAGGGGAACCCAGGGACATAGCAGTAGGCACACCCTTCCCCACCGCCAACATCTTGCCAGGTCCATTGGAGAAATGAAGGAAAGCATTAGTGGTTTCAATCAGGTGGGTGGATGGATGCGTTTTGAAAACTGGGGCTACCCATGAGCAATTCATTCTCTCTGTGTTTGATTGTTTGATGTAGGTGCTATGTAATTTCTTAGTTTCTCCAAGCCTCAATTTACTGAAAATGGGTAATAATCCCTGCCTGTAAAATAGGATACTGATAGTATCTGCCTTTTAATATCCCAAGGATAATTCACTTAAGCCTTGATACTTCTTAAGTTCTCAATGTGAGCTCATCGCCATCAGCAGCCGTGGTAGTTCTCTTATGTGCTTCAAGGGGGTTTAGAGACAGAAATGTTGAAGTTGAGCCTAGCTCTGACCTTATGGTCTCCATGTCCCTGATCTATACTCCTAAATGTATTCAGCCTTGATTTCCTTCTCTGTAAAATGGGGATAATAAGTAATTTCATAAATGTCATGTGTGTTTAAATGAGCTAACACATGTAAAGCAGTTAGCATAGTAAACCATCAGTATGAGTTAACTAACTACTGTTATCATCACTATGATTGTTCTTATTTGTGTTATCTTTGTTAATTAAACTTTCTAATATAACTTTCTATTAAGAATGTTTGATGACTATTTTAGTTATTTCCAAGAAAGTTATAGAACTGAGAAAGGACTGGCAGAATAGACTGTGCCATTTGGCTATAGTGTTAGCAATTGATTACCTGGGGAAATTTACAAAACTTTGCAGAGGTAGAAGAGCTTTGGAGCTGTTTATCTCCTCCCTGGTCCTTTTCAGGGCATTTTCAGTATCTGGTAGCTTCTTAGTCAGGGGTTCCTTTATTCCTGGGAGGCTACTTATTTGGTCTTGCCTAGGTCTGATTCCAGGCTCTACCATGTGTTCTCTGTGTAACCCTAAGTGAGTTGCTTAACCTCCTTAAGCCTCAGGTTTCTTAGCTGTAAAATGGATATAATAATGGCACTGACCTCAGAGGGGGGTTGTGTTTTGTGAAGAGTAAATGCGTGAAGCCTAATGCCGGGCATGGAGTGGTGCAATAGAGGCAGCAGCATTGATGGTGATTGTCATCATTCTCATCATCAATCTTGGGGACTTGAATGAGTCAGGGTGGACTAGGTTAGACTGCAATAACAAATATCCCCAAAACGTCAGTGGCATAAAAGAACAGGAGTTTATATCCAACACAAACTACCAGGGCTACGTGTTTAACATGGTTGTCAGGGGCCTCTGCTTCTCAGAGTCATTCAAAGACCCAGCTGCTAGGACCTCCATTTTTTTAAATATATATTTTTTCCTCCCACCCCCCCCCAGATAGCAGATGGCTCCCTCCTCTGTCTGCTTGTTGTCTGCTCATCTTCTTTAGGAGACACCAGGAACTGAATCCAGGACTGCCCGTGTGGGAGGCAGGCGTCCAATTGCTTTAGCCACATCTGTTCCCTAGGACCTCCATTTTGACCTCCATTTTGACACCTGCTTCCACAATCACCAAGGCAGGAAAAGGAAACTTTGCAAGTCACACACTAGCTCTTAAAAGATTTCTGTGTATCACTTCTGCTCTCGATTTATTGGCCAAAGCAGTTGAATGGCCTTGCATAACCTCAGAAGGCTTGGGGCAATGAAATCCTATCCTGTGCCCGGAACAATGCTATTGACCACTCCAAGGATCGGTTGCAGGAAGAAGCAGCAAGAAGGCAAAGATGCAGATGGAAATGGGGAAGCTCAGTGCAGGGGGAAATGGGCAAATTGAGACTAAGGGACTGAGATAACAGCTTTGCAGGATCAGAGCCAGCCACGAGGTATGTATGCCTAGACCGCCCAGGAGCTTGTCGTGGACTGCATTCATTCCGCCTTTCACTCCTTCACTTATTCATTTACCTGCTAATTATCGAGGGGCCACTATGTGCTAAATGCTGGGGATACCGAGTGTACGAAACAGAAAAATGAGGCCCCTGCCGTCATGGAGTTGACAGGGGAGCAGGGAGTGCCACAACTCTGGGCTGAGCATCGTGGTCCTGTGCACACTCTCCAGAGGCCGGAGCTCTGGGTGCCTGGATGTGAGGGGTGGGCTGGCTGTATGCCTCCACCTCAGGCCTAACAACTGCGTGAGGAACAAAGAAAAAACAATTTGGCCCAAATATTAGCTGCACTTTGGCCCTCCTAGAATGACAAAGGACTTTGTTTAAGGGATTCTTTTCATTTCTCCCCTCTGGCCTCTAATAAAACTCCAAATGGTTTTACTGGATATATCCATAAAGATCCCAGTAGACAAAACTCACAGTTTATAGGTTATGTAATTTTCCTTGAAACAAAAACAACACTTGTTGGCTGACACATTTTATAGAGAAGATATATTTTTGTTTGTTCATTTATTTGTCGTCCCCCCCAAGAGAGCCGCTTCTCTCCTTTCTGTCCCCCCAGCTCCCTGCGGCGGCCATCTGACTTCTCCCAGCGGCACCATCCTCTCTCCGGGCTGGCCTGGCTTCTACAAGGACGCTCTGAGCTGTGCCTGGGTGATTGAAGCCCAGCCAGGCTACCCCATCAAGATCACCTTCGACAGGTGCCTGTAACCACAGTCTTGGGGGAGAGGAGGCAAAGGGGTGCTTTCTAAGGCGTGGCGTGGGAGACAGTTGGGGTGGACATGTCAGCAGGATGAGAGGGTGCCAGGGCAGACTCGCTGGCTCTGCCTTTGGGTTTGGTTCCATCTCGGCAGGCTTGTACTGGATAGAAAACTATGACTCGAGGGACAAGGAGAAGACTGGGATATCACATGGGACATCAGAGCCAGGAAGGGAGAGTGAGCAGATGGATGCCTTCAGATGCTGGAAACATGGCATTAGCATCTGGGGAGCGTAGCCCCCAGGTTTTCAGTGTTGGAAAGCAGCCGCCCTGGGCACCGGCCCGAATCCTGCTCGCCTGCCCCACTTCTGGCTCCCACCCTTTGGTGGAGAAACGACCACAAACTTTTTATGGACAAAGCATTTAGGGCCTAAAGTAGCAGCCAGCAAGCTTTCTCCATAAAGGGCCAGATAGTAAATATTTTAAGGTTTGTGTGCCATTTACGGGTCTCTGTTGCATATTCTTCTTTGCTTTTTCATTTATTTTTGTTAATAACCCTTTAAAATGTAAAACCATTCGTAGCTCACAGGCCATACAAAAACAAGCTACAGATCATATTTGGCCCTAGGGCCAAATGCTGACCCCTGGCCTAGAGCATTTTCACCCTGCATAAGGGTAGTCCTTGTGTCTCGAAGTCTTAAGATGGGTAGCGGCCCAGGCCACAGAGAGGGCGGAGAGAGCTGCGTCTGAGCACAGAAGGAGAAGGAGGGGTTAAATACAGTAGAGAAAGGCCTTCCACATTGCTAATAAATGTGTGCAAATTATATAAAAATATCCCAGGCCACCAATATCTGGCTGTTCTTCTGCAGCCCTGGCTCAGGCAGGGCCTTTTGTCATCTGCAAATGAATAGCCCTGGGTTTCTGGAGTTTTCATTTCCGTCTTTGGCAGATTTAAAACTGAGGTCAACTATGACACACTGGAAGTGCGAGACGGACGGACCTACTCAGCGCCCTTGATCGGGGTCTACCATGGGACACAGGTGCCTCAGTTCCTCATCAGCACCAGCAACTACCTCTACCTCCTCTTCTCTACAGACAAGAGCCACTCGGACATCGGCTTCCAGCTGCGCTATGAGAGTGAGTCTTGGCGGGCACGGGGAGGGGATGGCAGGGTTTGCCCGGGCAGGGGAAAGGACTGGGGAGCTTGCCCTGACAGCAGGTCCCGGCTCGGCCCGTCTCCATGGCGTGCTCCTTAGCCTGTGCCCCCACGGCTCACGGGAGCTTGGAGTGGCTCTTAACCTTTGAGAAATAAGGAAAGCGCATGGCCTCACCCAAAGACTCTTCTGGGTGCTGGGCTTTCTGGGAAGAGGACGTTTGACCACCCACAAAGTTGGAATGAGATGGCATCTCCCCACTCACTCTCATCATCTTCCACCTTTGCTCTCAGTTTCTCAATTTAAGGGCTTGTTGTCACTTTAATTCTTTGCAGACCAATATAGGAAGTTATGGTTGAGAGTTCCATGAGGATGAGGTCATTTTCTTACTCATCCTGACTTCCCCAAGCCCTAGTATAGTGCCTTAGCCATAGTGGACACTCAGCTAAGGTTTTCTGAGTGAATGAATGAATGAATGAATGAACAGTCAAGTCAATGGGTTCTCTTACAGATAGGCCTTTAAATACCCTCTCAGCAAAAATTGACAGCCACATTTGGTGGGTGTGTAATTGGCAGCACCGACCTTTTACAAATCAGGGCATTCTCCTCCCTCCCATTTCGGAGACAGCTGGGGTCCCTCTATGCCGACAGTGGCCTCTCTTTTCCAGCTATAACACTACAGTCAGACCACTGTCTGGATCCAGGGATCCCCGTGAATGGGCAGCGTCACGGGAATGACTTCTACGTGGGTGCCCTGGTGACCTTCAGCTGTGACTCGGGCTACACATTGAGTGACGGGGAGCCCTTGGAGTGTGAACCCAACTTCCAGTGGAGCCGGGCCCTGCCCAGCTGTGAAGGTGAGGCTGCCCATGAGGCAGCGAAGGTAGCAGATTCCTTTCCTGCCATGAAAAACCGGCAGCTGAAAGATGCACTGACTCTCTCCACCCGTGAGGGTTGGGGGAAGGAATCCCAGAGGGTCATGGGCGGAACGCCCCTGCACCACCTGTTTTTCATTGCCTCTTTGCTCCTTCCATAGCTCTCTGTGGTGGCTTCATTCAAGGCTCCAGTGGGACCATCTTATCACCAGGGTTCCCCGACTTCTATCCCAACAACTTGAACTGTACCTGGGTTATTGAAACATCGCATGGCAAGGGTAAGTGTTTGGGTCCATAGCAGGTATTGGGTTGTGACATGGTCAGAGCCACAAGTTCCCCAGGTCAGGTGACCTCAATGGGGATCCACCTACATAGTGATCTCTGGTCTCAGTCTGAATTTTTTCACCAATAGGAAAACTACCAGAACCTTCCCATCTCTTTGAATCACAGAATTCATTCCAGAAATATTTTTTTGAGAATCCAGAGTCTCCATGCTCAAAGAGATCTTGGAGGTTACTGGCTCTAAAATCCCACTCAATGGAGAAATCTGCTCTAAATCACTCCCTGCAACATGGTGACACACCCTCTGCCCAAGCAGCCCCTGGTGGGAGGGCCACAAACCCATTCAACAAATGGAGACCTACTGTCATTATTTTAATAGTTCTGCCCCTCCTGGTTTATTAAGTGTCCCTGAAACTTCCTTCCTTGTACTGTGCCTCTGAGGAACATAGGATACATCTGTTCCCTCTTCATTGTGTCCACACTTCAGATATTGAACAGAGCAATCCACTTCTCACATAACACAATTGTTCCTTGATGACACGTTTCCACTTTCCTCACCAGGCTGGGCTGTGGGAGCCCAAGGTCAGAGTAAGGGTGTTGGTTACAAATAAGCATTAATTAATGTGCTCTGTCACTCAACAAATATTGATTGAATGCCACCCATGTGGCAGCTCTGGAGCTGGGGACAAGCAGTAGCCAGGCAAGTACGGTCTCTTCCCTCAGAAGCTTATTCTGCAGTTCATCCAGAATCGAGGTTCTTAAGCCCTCTACAGTTTAGCAAATACTCTCCTGTTGAGACCCCCTAGGGGTTTTGCTTTTCTTCATTAGGGCTGGAAGGTAGGTGGCACCAGGCAGTTACGTTTTTAGAACTCTTCACTAATAATTCTGTTGCATGACCTCTGCTCTAGAAGAATTAACATGTAGAAGAGTCAAGAGCAAAACTTTAAAAGAAGAGTAACCCTTCCATGTATTAAAATATTGTCATGGGCTAAAGTAAGTTTAACGATGTGGTGTGCATACAGGAGTGGACCTGCAGAGCTGAGAAGAATAAAGGTTCAGAAATAAGATTTGTGTGTGTGAGGGTATTTAGTATATGATTAAAGTGTCATTTCAGTTATGTTGAAGAGAAAATGGATTATTTAAAAAATAGTTTTAAAACAGTGGGCTTAACCATTTGGAAAAAAAGAAAAGCAACCAAATCCACACCTTATACATTAATCCATATAAATTCCCATGCTAGAAGAACATGAGTATCTAACCTTGGGTGGGGCATTTTTTCGAGTAACACCAAAAGTGGAATCTGTACAGGCAAAGACTGTTAGATTTGAACAAATTTATGTCAAAACATCATAAAAAATTCAAAGTCAAATAGCAAGCAGGCAAAAATATTTGCAACATGTATAACCAACAAAGGATTAACAGCCTGATGCCTAAAGGGCTGGTAAAAATCTTTAGGAAATATATGCCTGGTCCACCAGTCTGCAAAATGAGCCAAGCTATAAGCTAACATTTCATGATAGAAGAAATGCAAATGTAACAACATCAACTCCACTAATAATTAAGGAAATGCAAATTCAACCAGTAGCAAAATACCATTTCCCTTTTCAAATCAGCCAAGATAGGCAGAACAATGCGGTGGAGGATGTAGAGACACAGGCACTCTTATCACTGCCGATATTGTACAAAATGGTTCAAACTTTCCAGAGGATGGTCTGGCAATATGAATCAAAAGTTTTAAAAATGCACATACCTTTGGACTCAACAATTCTAAAACTGTACCTCCTGATTTAGCTACAAGGATGTACCCCAAGATGTGAAGACAAGTTGTCTCTTGTTTCAACCTTTTGGTTTTTTTCTAATTTTGAGCAATAAACATGTATTATATGTAAAATAAGATAAACATACTCTTTGCATAAAATGCCAATTTGTAAAAAAAAAGAGGAAGAAGAAGATCATTTCTATTCTTACCCCATGTACTCAAGTTCTTTCATTTTGCCTTTAATAGGCTGGCCTAAACAAGATTAGGATGACCTGGAGCTTCTTGGGGCAAGGCAGGACTCTCCAGGCAGTCAGGAAGGGGTGAGGGGGATGAGAGAAGCACCGTTGCTTAGTCTGAAAGCTGTTCTCACCAAGCCTGGTCAGAGGCCATTGGAGGAGCAAGAAGCTACTCTGTGGCTTCAAGAGGGAAAGAGAGGCAGCTCTCATGACCTCTGGAGGGACAACTCATGATTTTCTCTGTGTCTGGGCATCTGTGATTCTAGGGGTATATGTTTCTTTATGTGTTTTTATGTGTCTTTGCCAAATCAATGGAAGTCAACCAATATACAGCAAATACTTGTTTCTTAATTGCACAGAGCAATGCAAGTAAGTAGTAGGTGCTGGGAAAACACAGCTGAATAAGCCACTCTGCTGCGGCCTGCCCTCAGGTGGTTTATAGTCTAGCGATGCAGGCAGACAACCTGAACAGTTCTCTCCATATAGCGTGGCCAGTGCTGTGATAGAGCAGACAGAGGTGGGGAAACTTCCAGAGCCCAGCTCAGAGTTAAGCAATGTCCTGGAAATGAGGCCAAAGCCAAGTCTTCAAAGATGAACAGGAATTAACCAGGATGAAGGACGTTCCCAGCAGAGGAAACAAGAAGAGAAAGGGTACAGAAGTGTGCCCAGGTCACTCCTTCCACAGAACCATTTAAAGGCATCACATAGCTCTTGGCATAAAGCACCCACTTGCAAAATGGCTTGCCCTTGCTTACCTTTCTCAGCCTCATTCTAAGCCCTCCAAACACTAAGTTCCAGCTCACTGCACTTCTTTCAGTTCCTAGAACTTTCCAGGCTTTCTCCTCTAGAGCTTTGCATTTGGAAAATTTCTTCTCCCTGGAAGGTTCCTCCCCCTGTGCCATCTCCACCAGCCCCCCTTGCATGCCCAGCTCCTCTTCTTTCCAAACCGGCTTCCTCAGTGAGCCTTTCCTGACTCCTGTCCCCAGCGATGGGTCTGGCTTGGGCTTCCCATGTGCTCCCACTCCATCCTGTACCTTCCCAAACGGGCTTTCCTGCACTGCATTTTCATCTTCTGCTGTTGGACAGGTTACACCCTCTTCAAGAGCGGCAGGACCATGCACGTCTTGTGTCCCGCAGTTTCCCCAGCTGCTGGCTCTTTGCCTGGTTCACAGGGAACTCAAGAAGTATCTGGTGATACTCACTGATTTAAATGGAGCCTGGACACTCCTCCAGAGAGCACGCCTCTGCCTCTGCTTATCTGAGTATCCCAGGTGAGCATACCCATTAGGCTGCTAACTCTGTTTGCTCCATAACAGGCAGAAGCACAGATGGGGAAACTCAAAAGTTTGTAAAATTCAGAATCGCTCAACTCGCCACTCCCCCAGCCCATAAGAATGGTTAATTCAGGGGTCCAGAGAATGTACCCTGGCTGAGCTGCCAGGACTGACATCTTTGAGCCCACAGGGCTGTCTGCAAATTAAACTGAGTGAAGAGAACACCTACTCAGCGCCAAGCACCATGCCGTGTGTTTTGCATACATACACTGCCTCGTTTATTCCTCATTGCAAGGACTAAATTTCACCTGCGAGGGAAGTGCTATCGTCCACGTATTATAGTTGAAGAAACTGGAACGCAGAGGGGCGAGCACCTTTACCCAAGACCGGAGACGGGCTCTGGCCCGGGTCTGTCTTGGGCTGCTCTTTCTGCTCCAGTGGGTGTTGATTTCACTCCCAGGTTTGTGCACGGTTCAGTCCAGGGAAGTATGAGTTTGGGTGTGCATCTTTCACACCAAATCCGGATTCAAATTTGAACGTGGGCCCCTCTATTTCCGTGACAGTCTTCATTTTCTCACAGTGGCCAAAAGAGCCCCAAGCAATCAGCACAGCTGGGAAAACTCAGGGATTTCACCTCAGCTGTTTACTCACCCTGAGAACCCCAGCCGAATGTTTACTGCCTTGGAGGGGCCACGTTTGCAGGCTTGAAGAATAGAGTGGAAAGCGCTTTGCTTAATCAACTTTGTTTCTGCCTATTACTGTGCTTGACCTACTCTCCACCTACCCGATGCTGCAGCTAGAAGGAAAAGGGTGTATACTCCAGCCAGGGTTTTCACAAGGTCTCTGGACTGAGAACGGTTTCCTGATTTGCACTCCTGATTCTGTGTCGGATGATATGATACTTGCATGCACACCTACCTGTGAGTCT
>JAQZBX010059030.1:0-17620 GCA_029593785.1 Cabassous unicinctus | reverse complement strand
AGGAAACAGGAGCTAAGCCCGGAGAGAAACGCAGCCCCGGGAAGAGAGGAACCCCAGAAGCCTGAACCCTGGCAAACGCTGGCAGCTGTCTTGCTCCAACACGTGACAATGGACTTTGGTGAGGGAAGAAACTTATGCTTTATGGCCTGGTAACTGTGGACTTCTACCCCAAATAAATACCCTTTATAAAGACCAACCCGTTTTTTTGGTATTTCACATTAGCACCCCTTTGGCTGACTAATACAACCCCTGAGAAGCTGGGCCCATAGAGTAGCTCAAAATTAAGGAGATAAGCCCTGCCATATGCCTGATTGCCGTGTGGCAGGCTGCCAGGATTACCATTAGCTGACTTTGGTGAGAAAGCATCTCTGATGGTGCTTTGCTGTTTTATTTGTTTGTTTGTTTTGTTTTCTTTATATTTATTTATTTAAAAGATATTTAGATTACATAAATGTTACATAAAAAATACAGGGGATTCCCATATGCCCCTCTCCATACCCCTCCCACACTTTCCCACATTAACAACATCCTTCATTAGTGTGGCACATTTGTTACAATTGATGAACACATACTGGAGCATTGCCATGAAGCATGGATTATAGTTTACTTTGTAGTTTATAATCTCTCCAGCACAATTTTGTAAATTATGACAAGATATACAATGGCCTGTATTTGTCTTTGCATTGTCATTCAGGATGTTTCTCAAGTCCTGAAAATGCCCCCGTATTACACCTCTTTTCCCTCTCCCTCCCCCCAGAACCTCCAGGGGCCACTGCCTCCACATCAATGACAAAAGTTCTTCCATTGCCAGAATCACAAAAAGTCTATAGTAGAATAACAATAAGTCTACGCTAGTCTGATGGTGCTTTGATTTGGACATTTCATGGCAGAACTGTAAGCTTTTGCCTCAAATAAATCCTCTTTATAAAAGTCAACACATTTCTGCTACTTTGTATTAGCAGCCCTATGACAAACTAAGACATAGTAAAAGTATAAAAAACATGTGTGGGAAGGATAAACACAGAAAACTCTCACCAATAAAAAGAGAGGGAAAGAGTAAAAGACAGATGCAGATCATTTGTCCCAACTATTAATTATGTGATGAGTGAGGAATGGAGCAACACTTATCTTACCCAGTCTAATGGGAAAAGAGAATTCTTACAAGAGAAAGAGAGGAAATGCTCTTCCTACTCCATTTTCATGCAAGAAAGAGACTAAAGAATCCATTCAACTGTGCTTAACCTTTCAATCATTTTGGAAGTCTAGCCCCCAGGACTATGGCTCAAAGAAGATTAACAATCCTCCTCTTTGGGAATAGATCGGCAAGGAATCAAGTCTTAAGCATCCCTTAGTGGCTTAGGCATTTTTTTAGTTTTCCTTGGCTGCTCAAATACCAAGAAATGGGTTCAGTTAAACAATAAGTATTTATTTGCTCACAGTTTGAGGCTGGGAAGAAGTCCAAATCAAGGTGGCATCAAGGCAATGTTTTCCTTTGAACACTGTGGTATTCTGGGGCAAGCTGCTGGTGATACATGGTCCTTAGCTCATCTCATGGCAAGGCACATGGCAGTGTCTCCTGGTTCTCCCTTCTCTTCCCTGTGCCGTTGATATTCAGCTTCTTACTTCTTGTGGCTTTCTTGCTGCCTAAATTTCATTCTGCTCATAAAGGACTCTAGTAATAGGATTCAGACCCATCCTGACTGAGCTGGGCCACGCCTTTGTAACTGAAGTCACTTCATCAAAATGTCCTACTTGCAATGGGTTTACATCCACATGAATGGATTATATTTAAGAACATGTTTTTCAAGAGTACATACAGTTTTCAATAACAACAGGCAGAAACTACTGCAAGGCAGGAAGTTCTTACTTCCAAAATCCATGAATGAACTACAGGGTTCTAAGACCCCTTTGAAATTGGGTACAAAACGTAGTATGCAGAAGTAAGGGGTCTCTGTGTGTGTGTGTATTTGGAGAAAGTTTCTATAGTCTACATCAGATTCTTACGGACCTTAATCCAAAAAAAGATAGAACTACCGAGTCAAGAGAATGTTTACTGAAACCAGGAGCACATTAGGTTGTCTGATTCCAAAACCAATTCCCTGCTTTGAAGGCCCTTGAGATTTTTGTGAATCCCTGGGATTATCAAGCCAACTATAATGCAATCAAAATTCAGACAGAAACCAGAATGCAATCTAGTAATTTACCACGAGAAATAATTACCATAAAACTTGAATGTTAGAGAATACCTTATCCACAGCATTTGTTCCCTTATAATCCAACTTAAAAAGTACACTATTGCACAGAAAGAATAAGTACTGAAAACATTTGGATGGTTTTATTTTTTTTTAATTCCCCTATAAGATTAAAAATGTTTCCCACTGTTAAAATTATCTTCACACTGGGAATAAAATATATGAAATATTTTGACCATAGTGATATTCTCTTTTCTCTGGGCCTTACTGTTTGCTGTCTGACCAAGCTATTTATGAACTCTTTGATGTTTCTGAATGTTCTCCCAATTATTTTCTATTAATACCTTTTTTCTCTATTTGTTAATGACATTGTTTATGCTATTATTTACATTGTTAGTGCAACCTGGAAAGAAAAAAAAAAATGGTTTCATAATGCAACCCTAAAATATATCCTTTTATTCTCAAAGTCTTGAGAGAATTTTCATGAAAATTCAAGTACCAACTATAAGAATCACCTTATTATTACCAAACATTTCCTCATTATTACCACTGAATCTTATAATACTGCATAGTAATTATTGATTGAGCCCTCAACAATCTGATCCATCTAATACTCTACTCTCCTCCTACAAAGCCCACTCCATCTGCCCTAGAGAAAGGAGAAAACATCTGTATACACAAATACACACATGCAAATAAATAGCTTGAAATGTAACATCTTTGAGGTCAAAATTATTATCTCATTAAGTACTCCTGGGACTACACATTTGAAAGCAACAACCAGTGAATTTAACACTAACTTCCAGATGATCTTAAGTAAAGAGAAAAATTGCTATATTTTACATAAAAATGGGCATAGTATTTAGGGTGGAGATACTGATTTGCCTTTCAAGGACGTTTTGAATAACATTAATAACACTAGATCTCTTTTAAGAAAAAAATTCTTGAAGGGAAGGGCAAGAGTAAGGAGGTCCAAGTCAACTCATCCTACAGGGCAGTTAGTAATCACCCAGAGCTATCTAAAGCACCAGTTTGGGAGCCCCAGGAGACCAGAAGAGTATGTTGCAACATCCATGAAAGAATGGAAGGAGGAGACTGCACATTTGAAGTGAGGATTCATGAGTAGAGCACTCAATGCTGTGGCTATCGGTGCCCATCTTCTACTGGCAGCACAAGCCACCTCCTGAATCTATTTCATGGCTGAAATTGGAAGCTTCATTTCCCAAAAACAGGGGATAAAGAGACAGTGGGGCACTGGCTTCAGTTACTGATTAGTAAATTTGGCTGGCTAAAGACCAATCGTAAGAACCTAAAGTTCAAACCTGTCCAAGTCAGAAAGAGGCCTGTTGCCATCATTTTAACTCCACCCCCGGCATGAGGGAAAGCAGGGCTGATTGAAAATCACAGTGATGCTAGGGACTGGCTTCTTTTCACCCATATCAGATTGCAGCCTTAACCTCAGCCCATACTACAGCAGGGAGGAAGCTGGCTGGACCTGCACCAGTCTTTCCAAGAAACTGCAGGTGCTTTTGGCTGGGCCAGACTGGATAGTTGGACACCTGAGGCTCCATCCCCACCTCCACCCCCAAAAGGATAGCACAGGAGATGTGTTTCCTCAACCTCTCTGAGCAACTACAAGTGCTTTCAGCCTGCACGGACTGGTTTGCTGAATGTCTTTGATTTCATCCCTGCCCCTCCCACAGGATAGAAAGGAGTTGGTGTTTCTTCAGCTTCTCTGGGCAACTGCAGGCATTTTCAGCCCACACAGACTGGATACTTGGATACCTGTAGCTCCATCCCTGTCCTCCAATAGGATAAGAGGGGAACTATGTTTTCTCAACTTCTCTGGACAACTGCAGGTGCTTTTGTACCACACAAACTCATTTGATGGGTGCCTGTGATTCCATCTTCACCCCTTAAAAGGCGGAAGGTCAGTACTCCCTTAGCCTCTCAGGGCAACTGCAAACACTTTTGCCCCATATGGATTAGAGTGTTGGGGCACTCTGGAGTGTCCATCCCCACACCTGGCAGGGGTGGAAGGGGGCAGGAGCTACATTATTCTACCTGGTCAACTGTGGTCAGCTTTGATCCACATGGTATAGATTGCTGTCCACACCTGCAGCTCCATCCCTGCCCCAGTCTCTCTGGGCAAGTACAGAGTCTTGGCCTACATGGCTTGGATTACTACATGTAGCTGCAGATCCATCACTACCCCTGGCAGAGTAGAAAGGTAGGAAAAACTACATCAGTTCCTGGGGCAATATGGGCAGCTTCAGTCTCCACAGCTTACAATACCATTTACATTCTCAGCTCCTACTACACAACCAATAAGGAAGAAAGGGCAAGAAAGCCTTAAACTAAAGAGAGAAACTGCACCTGGAATACGCACATCTAGTTAGCCAGATCCCAAAGCACTAACAAAACATTAGAATTCATGCTAAGAAATGGGAAGACATGGCCAAGTCAAAGGAACAAAATAAGCCTCCAAATGACATAAAGGAGATAAAACAACTAATCATAGCTGTTCAAACAAATCTTCTTAATAAATTCAATTAGATGGATAAAGAGATTAAAGATATTAAGAAGATACCTTGTGAGCACAAAGAAGAATTTTAAAGCATACATAGGAAAATAGCAGATCTGATGGGAATGAAAGGCAAAATAAAAGGAATTGAAAATGCAATGGAGGCATATAACAGCAGATTGAGAAGGCAAAAGAAAGGATCAGTGAGCTTGAAGACATGGTGTCTGAAAGAGAACATACAAAAGAACTGATAAAGAAAAGAATGGAAAAAATTGAACAGGTCACAGGGAACTAAGTGATGGCAAAAGACATGCAAACATATGTGTCATGGTGTCTCAGAAGTAGAAGAGAAGGAAAAGGGACAGAAGGAATATTTTAATAAATAATGGTAGAAAATTTCCCAATCCTATTGAAGGACATACATATCCATGTCCAAGAAGCACAATGTACTCCCATCCAAATGAATCTAAATAGACCTACTCAGAGACACATACTAACCAAAATTTCAAATGCCAAAGACAAAGAAAGAGTTCTGAGAGTAGCAAAAGAAAAGCAGTATATCACATACAAGGGGCACCAAATATGATTAATTGCTGATTTCTCATTAGAAACCATGGAGGCAGGAAGGCAGTGGCATGATGTATTTAAGATTATGTGAGAGAAAAACTGTCAGCCAAGAATCCTATATCCGGCAAGATTGTCTTTCAAAATTGAGGGCAGGGTTAGAATATCTCAATGAATTCAACAATATCAAAATTATACGAAGCACTTTCTCTGATCATAATGGAATAAAGTTGGAAACCAACAACTGGCAGAAAAAGAGAAAATACACAAATACATGGAGATTAAACAGCACTCTTAAATAATCAGTGGGACAAAGAAGAAATTGCAAGAGAATTCAGCAAATATCTTGAGGTGAATGGAAACTAGAACACAATATATCAGAACCTATGGGATACAGTGAAGACAGTTCTGAGAGGGAAATTTTATAGCACTTAATGATTACATTAAAAAGAAGAAAGAGCAAAAATCAATGGCCTAACTACACAGCTAGAGGAACTAGAAAAAGAACAGCATACTATTCCCAAAGCAAGCAGAAGGAATGAAACAACAAAGATCAGAGAAGAAATAAATGAAATTGAGAACAAAAAAACAATGAAGAGAATTAACAAAACCAAAAGTTTGCTCTTTGAAAAGATTAACAAAATTGACAAACTCTTAGCTAGACTGACAAAAGACAGAAGATGCAAATAAATAAAATCAGAAATGAAAATGGGGACATTATTACTGACAACCCCACTGAAATAAAAGAGATCATAAGAACATACTATGAACAACTTTATGCCAATGAACTAGACAATGTAGATGAAATGGAAAAATTCCTAGGAGAATACAAACAATCTACACTGACCTTAGAAGAAAAAGAAGACCTCGACAAACAATGCACAAGAGTTTGAAACAGTCATCAAACACCAGATGGTTTCATTGGTGACTTCTATCAAGATTCAAAGAAGATTTAATACCAATCTTACTCAAACTCTTCCAAAAAACATTGAACAAGAAGGAACACTACCAAACTCATTCTATGACGCCAATATCACTCTACTACCAAAGCCAGAAAAAGAAGTTATGATAAAAGAAATTACTGACCCATTTCCCTAATGAATATAGATGCAAAAATCCTCCACAAAATACTTGCTAATTGAATCCAACAACACATTAAAAGAATTATTCACTTGATCAAGTGGCACTCAAGGGTGGTTCAACACAAGAAAATCAATCAGTGTAATACAGCACATTAATCAATCAAAGAAGAAAAAACACATGATCATATCGATTGATGCAGAAATTGCATTTGATGAAATACAACATTCTTTCTTGATAAAAATATGCCAAAAGATAGGAAATGAAGGAAATTTCTCAACATGATAATGGCCATATATGAAAAACTCACAGCTAACATTATATGAAATGAAAGACTGAAAACTTTCCCATTGAGATTCTGAACAATACAAGGATGCCCACTGTTACTACTGTTGTACAATATAGTGCTAGAGATTCTAGCTAGTGAAATCACACAAGAAAAAGAAATAAATGGCATCCAAATGGGAAAGGAGGAGATAAAACTTTTGCTATTCACAGATGATACGATCCTATACTTAGAAAGTTCCCAAAAAATCTAAACAAAAGCTGGTAGAGCTAAAATGATTTCAGCAGAGTGGCAGTATAAAAGATTAATGCACAAAAAGTGTAGTGTTTTTATACTAGTAATGCACAAACTGAGGAGGAAGTCATGAAAAAGAATCTACATAATAGTGATTAAAAGAATCAAATATTTAGGAATCAGCTAACCGAGGTCATAAAGCACTTGTATTCAGAAACTGAAATGCATTACTAAAGAAAATTTTAACAACCTAAATAAATGGAAGAACATTCCATGCTCATGGATTGAAACACTAAATATTGTTAAGATGTTAATTTTACCCAAATTGATACACAGATTTAATGAAACCCTGTTAAGAACTCCACCAGCATTTTTTAAAGAAATGGAAAACAAAATTATCAAATTATTTGGAAGGGTAAAGGGGACTCAAAGGGCCAGAAACATCTTAAAAAGGAAGAGCAAAGTTGATAGAATCTTACTTCCAGACTTTAAATCATATTACCCAGCTACAGTAGTAAAAACAGCATCGTACTGCCACAAAGATAGACACATAGACCAATGGAACTGAATTGATGGTTCTAAAATGAACCATCAAAATGAACTCTCACATCTATGGTCAAGTGATTTTTTACAAGGCTGTCAAACACACCCAGCTGGGGCAGAACAGTCTATTCAACAAATGGTGATGGGAGAACTGGATATCCATATCCAAAAGAAAGAAAAAGGACCCCTATCTCACACCTGACACAAAAATTAACTCATAATGGATCAAAAACCTATATGTAAAAGCAAGAACCATAGAGCTTCTAGAAGAAAATGTAGGGAAACATCTTCAAGACCAGGTGGTAGGTGGTAGATTCTTAAACCTTACACCCAAAGCACGAGCAATGAAGGAAAATATGGATAAATGGGACCTCCTCAAACTCACACACATTTGTGCTTCAAAGGACTTCGTCAAGGAGGTGAAATGGCAGCCCACTCAATGGGAGAAAATATTTGGCAATCACATATCCAAGATGCATTTGATTTCCATTCTATATAAAGAGAGCATAGAGCTCAACAATACAAAAACAAGCAATCCAATTAAAAAATGGGCAAAAGACTTAGACATTTCTCCGAAGAGAAAATACTAATGGCCAAAGCACATGGAAAAATGTTCAATATCACTAGCTATTAGGAAAATGCAAATCAAAATGACAATGAGATATCATCTCACACCTCATAGAATGGCCATCATTTTAAAAAAAACAAAACAGAAAACAATAAGTGCTAGAGAGGATGTGGAGAAATAGAAACACTACTTCATTGTTGGTGGGAATATAAAATGGTGCAGCCTCTGTGGAAGACAGTTTGGCGGTTCCTCAGGAAGCTAAATATAGAACTGACTTATGATCTAGTAACCCTTCTACTAGGAATTTATCTATAAGAACTGAAAACTGTGATACTAACAGAAATTTGCACACTGATATTCATAGCAGTGTTATTCACAATTGCCAAAAGATGGAAACAACCCAAGTGTTCATCAATTGATGAATGTATTAACAAAATGTGGTATATACATACTATGGAATACTATGTTGCTATAAGAAGAAATGAAATTGAGACACATATGATAATATGGATGAACCTTGAAGACATTATGCTAAGTGAACTAAGCCAGATACAAAAGGACAAATAGTGCATGTTCTCACTAATATGTACTAAATATGAAGAATAAATGCAAAATCTAAAGTGTAGATTATTAGAAGATAAGAAGGCTGAGAAGAGGTAATGATGTTTAATGTACGTAGAAGTTTTAATTAACGTGACTGTACGTGGGGACCCAGGGCTCCCCTCTAAGTCCTCAACATATAGCAGCCAGCATGACCTAGACATAATATAAAGGTTAACAACCCTCCCCAGAGGGAAAAGAATGCATAGATGTTATTGTAAACTATAATCTTCCCAAATCAGTAATGTCGTCGGTAAATGTCCTTCTATGAGTGTAGAGAAAACATCACCAGACCCATGTGTATGCTTCCTGTGACCCTAGCAGAAACTGTGGTCTCATACCCTAAGGAATGTCCTTGTTCTGAAACCTCTTACATATCACCCCTCATTTTCTCATCTTTTTGCAGAGCGCTAACTTCATTCATTCCTTGACTAGCCACAATCAAAGAAATCTCTCCTCTTCATAAGTCCCAATAAAGCTTATGTCTGACTAAATGCCAGATTTGTTCTTTGCTCTCATGGCCTCACCAATTTTTGCCCTTCAGGAGTTACGTTGTAATAGTTGGCGAGCCAGCCAAGAGACCAACGGACCATTGGAAGTAACAGGCATGGGCTGAGAGAAAGGAGAATCTGTGGAGGAAATCCCGAGTTGGCATATAATGTCCATGTGGGGAGGTGTGGGTGCCCTCCTGGACAAGCAGTGACAGCTGAGAGAATATGGGGATTCCTCAAAAACTCCAACAAGTTTGCT
Organism: Cabassous unicinctus; assembly: GCA_029593785.1. Taxonomy (NCBI): domain Eukaryota; kingdom Metazoa; phylum Chordata; class Mammalia; order Cingulata; family Chlamyphoridae; genus Cabassous; species Cabassous unicinctus. The sequence continues at coordinate 8,279 of JAQZBX010059030.1, read as the reverse complement.
GGCTGTACTTCAGCAGGTAGCAGAGCAGCTGTGCTTAAATAAGGAAAAGGGAAGAGTTTAATGGGATGTTATTTTGTCAATGTTTAAGTTTTTTTCACATTTTATTTTGATCAGAATTTTTATCAAGGTGTTAAAAAGAACTTCAGTTTTGAATCAATAGCTTACCCCTGAACTTTGATTCCATCTAAGTGTACTTCTAAAGAGTAATCCAGAATATATATGTTAAATGTCTTTCCAAACTGCTCAATTAGTGTTTAACTGCATTTATACTGCTAAAGTATTCCTAACTGGTTGCTGATCACTAATGAAAGTGTTTCCAAGAACAAGCTTGCATATTACAGGCAACATTGATTCCAGAGGAAATCTTAAAAGCAGTAAAAATCAGAGATGTGAAATGATGGAGAGCTTGAACACAACCACATGAAAGGAGTGAGAATTATGAGTCAAATTAATGAGCTTTATGTTTCTGTTGGTGTGTCTTAACTTTTTTTTGTGTTTGTTTGTTCAGTGTATATTTTCATACCTCTCGATGGTAATATTAAATTAACAAATGAAAATTCTTAAAAGAGCTCTATTCAAATTGATAAATTTAAATGAGTGCTTAAATAGGTAAATGAGTATTCCTGAAGCTCAAATTGGAGAAGTCAAACAGGATAAAAAAAGTCACATAGTTTCTATATAAAGAAACCATTTAAAATAAAGAAACTAAAATGTTTATCCTGGATTCTCCCATAATCTTTCTATAGCCTATCATGCCCCCAGGGTCTTCTCTTAAACTTGACTGAATACCATTGACTCTTTAAAACTAGTTGAGGAAATAAGGGATGGGCTGGGTGTGGAAAGACAGGAGAGATGTCAGTTTAGCCTAGAATTCTGTCTACTAGGCCTGGAAATTGAAATGATAGAGGGGATATTACAGAATAAACCTTGTTTTGTATAGTCTGTTCTGTAATTTCCCAATTAAATTTTAACAGCTTTTGAGATGACAGTAATAATTCAATGTCCACATTTAAGTAAGTAAAGAAAAAGTCCTTGAAAGCTATGAAAAGATTTTTTCTAAATTATGATTAAACAAATTAAACAATTATAATATATTCCAGAACTTGGCAGTCAGTATGCTTTTAAGGGTATTCACAATTTTAGAATTTTATTAAAGAAAAAAAGAGATTTTAGCCTCCTATGGAGGAAGGAAATAAAAAGAACATCTCTTGCATAAACTATAATGGTTTCAATTTTATTTAGCTTGGGTATAATCTCCCAAGGTTTATAGGATACTCATAAAATAAATCAGCATTATATGTGTTAGATCTTTAAGATGATGAAAATTTTAAGTTTTGGCTAATGAAATTATTGCAAACCTCTTTTTTAAAATGTTTTTGCCTAAATTGAAATGAAGTTTCTTTTTCTTCACAGAACAGAATGAAGGATATGAGACTTAAATGAATATAGATAGAAGCAAAAGGTTTTTGGAAGTGAATCCATAGTCAATGTTGACTAAAGTTTGATAAGTTTGTTTAAGGGAATGTGCTTTATCCTAAGATAAGACCATTGGTTTTCATAAAATTAGGGTGGAAATATGTAAGACAAGGCTTGAATGAATATAGAAAGTTGTAGAAGGTATTGTAGAAGGTAGCATTAAGTAAGAGAATGTGTTTTGTAAAGGTGAAATTTGTCTTGAGATGAAGTAACTATAGTCTATGCAGTTATGGATAGTTATGGGAAGTTGTAAAAGCATTTTCTAAACTGAAAAATTATAATGTGACTGATTCTGGGAAATCATTATTAAGTAGAAATTTAGGAGTTAATATTAATAACTAAAGGTAACTTTATAGCAGAAACAAAAAAACCTGTTGGACAACCTCAATTTATTATGACCTATGCTAACTAAGATTTGTTTACCAAATTCTATACTGATGCAAAACTAAAATTTGAGTTTCTCTCTCTGTTAAAGTAAAAAGAAAAAAAATTAGTTTTCTTCCAGTGTTGCTGAAGTTTCTTTGCAGTAAACAGTATCTTTCTAAAAGAGAAACATAAAAAGAAATTAAATGTATGATTTACTTACATATTTGGGGATTGTATAAAAAATTCTTAAACACTTTTAAAGTTCTCAATGTCTATTCTCTTAATAATAATCTGCATGGTGATATTGTTGGTAATTGCTTTAGTTAGTCTTAGAAAAATGTGATGCTATGAAAACAATCAAAATCTCCAAGTTACACTGTTTAGTTCTGATGCTTCTCTAAAAGAGCATGCGGTCACCCTATCATAAACAAAAAGGGATTTTAAAGGGAAAGCAAAGGAAAAGTTTATGTTATGTTTTGCCTGCTGATTAACATAATCTTGGTAAAGATGTAAAAGTAAAAAGTAAAGTACTAAAATAAAGTTCATTTAATTTGTTATAAACTGCATTGGAAGTATTTAGAAAGTGTATGAAAATTAAGAGATAGATTTAGTATTTTCAAACTCTCTTGTGCATTCAAACCAGGCCTCCAGTATCCTGCATTTTGCCTCTCCATTTGAGTTATTGGCTAGGTTGGTCACTATGACCCCTAAAACAGTAAAAGTTTCTACCACAACTCTGGACCTGGCTCCTGAAGTGGATGGAAAGTACGTTGCAGTTTCGACTACTTCAGCAGCCGCCAATGGTTTGATATGGCCATATTTACAATGGATATTGCCTCCAGACTGGCTTTGTTTCCTAATGCCAAAGGTCACTATGCCCCAGGCCAGTGAAACACTGGCACTTCCCTCCAAGGGACAATGGTGCTGCAGCATGCTGGCTGTGTAAAGGATATACCAAGTAGAGCAATAATTACCAGAATAATGTGAATAGAACCTAAACAGGCACAATTGGCATTATGGCCTGCTCCCATGGAAAGAAAACATGTATGGTATTGCAAACTTGGAGCTTAGATCTATTAACGGCAGCTCAAAGAGGAACTTGTTCTTTGATTAATGCATTGATTAGTATTAAGTGCTGTACCTTATGCAGAAGGATATTGAACATGTTAAAAGTCTTTGTAAACTTAATTAATTTTTTAAGTAATTAATGAACATACCTATAAGATAAAAGAATGGTTGTCATAAGTATTGTCTTTATTTTGCTTGTCATATGTTTATCTTGTTGTTGCCTATATTGTCTTTGTTGTTTTTTGTTTTGTTTTACTTTTTAATATACTTTTTAATTTTTTAAAAGATACTTAGATTACATAAATGTTGCATAAAAAATATAGGGGATTCCCATATGCCCCGCTCCCTACCCCTCTCACATTTTCCCACATTAACAACATCCTTCATTAGTGTGCTACATTTGTTAAAATTGATGAACACATATTGGAGCATTGCCACTAAGCGTGGGTTATAGTTTACATTGTAGTTTACACTCTCTCCCACATATTTTTGTAAGTTATGACAAGATATATAATGGCTTGTATCTGTCATTGTAGTGTCATTCAGAACAATTCCCAAGTCCTGAAAATGCCCCAAAATTGCACCAATTTTTCCCTATCCCTCCCCTCAGAGCCTTCAGTGGCCACTGCTTCCATGTCAATGATAAAAGTTCTTCCATTGCTAGAATCACATTAAGTCTATAGTAGAGTAACAGTAAGTCTACTCTAGCCCATTGTTTATTCCCCAGTCCTGAGGATTCTGGGATGGTGATGCTCAGTCCACCTCTAATTGAGAGGGGGCTTAGATCCCATGGGGTAGATGGACGGGACTATCTTGCTTGCAGTTGCAGACTCTCTCTGTTCCTTGAGATGTTCATTGTCCATCATCATCTCCTTGTTAGTTGTCCTGGGTGAGTCCAATGAACTGGAGAGTAGGTGTTGCAACTCTGTTGAGATTCACGACCCAGCTGGCACATGGACAGCCCAAAGATTTATGTCTCTTGTACATAACCTGTCTACTCTAACACTAACTATAGGTTGAAATAGATGGAGCAGAAGAGCCGTGTGTAGGCAAACCACAGCTGGGCCCAATGCTATAACACTGGGGAGCATAAATTCCAAAGTAGGGCCCACTGGCAGAGTGCCAAACTCCTGAGCTGACTGCCCTGCCTATAGTGACTGGATGTCCCCAGATCCCTTAGAAGCCCTGCTATTTGAGGCAATATTTACTTTGGCAGTCAATGAGATCCTGCAGAGACACACATATGCATAACCTCTGGAATGACCTCCAGACTCACTTTGAAGACTCTTAGCCATATAAACTCATTTATCTTGACCTTTTCCCCCTTTTGTTCAAGGTCTTTCTCCAGTTGCAATGCTAGTTGGTGCTTCGTAGTAATTCCTTGATGCCAGGGAGGCTCATTCCCCGGGGGGTCATGTCCCACATGGGGGGCGGGTAGAGGGAAGGCGATGCATTTATATGCTGAGATTGGTTTAGAAAGAGGCCACCTTTGAGCAACAAGGAGGCTCTCAGGAGGTAACTCTTAGGCACCCTATAATACTAGGCTAAGTTTCAATTTCAAAAGTAAAGTCCATAAGTATGGTCATGAATATCAAGGGCCTATGAATGGTTCATCCTCCTTCACTAGTCATTACCCCTGTTCTCGAGGGATTCTTGCTGTCCAGTTAGAGAATGTGGCAGAGCTCCCTAGGATGGGAATTCGATATTTTTGAGGTTATTGTGTGAATCTCCACCTGCTGTGACAATGCCCCAAGAACACTTGAACACATTCATATGCCTTATAGGTATGCCCCAGGTGAACCTCATCCCACGCATCCCCCATCACTGACAACCCACACCAATGATCCTCCCCTGCCGCAGTTGTGACATTTCTGTCATCCAAAACTTCTTCAAGAATGTGCCAACAAAATAACCAAATACAATTAATAAGAAAATAAAATAATAATGATGGTTTTAAAAATAACAAATAAAATACAAAAAATAATTAAAAATAAATTTGGAATAATAAAAAATAATTTTAAATATGGAATTAAAAATTTTGGGGGCCATTATGTCTTTCATCACTGTAAAATCAGTTGTCTTGTATGTACAGTGACATTTTCTTCTGCTTATTCCCTCAGGGTTTTTTTTTTTTTTTTTTTTTTTTTTTTTTTCATTTTCTCTTCAAAGAAGTTTTAAGTTACAGAAAAGTCATGTACAGAATATAGAAGATTCCCATATACCCTACATCCTCCCCTATTCCCCTTTCCCCTATTAAAAACATTTTACATGTGGATGATACATTTGTTACAAATGATACAAATATTGAAACCCTGTTACTAACCATGGTCAATGAGTTACATTATGGCTTACATTTCAGACCATACACTTGTATAAATTTTGATGAACTTTAATATGGTTTGCATCCATCATTACAAAATCATGTAAAACAATTCCATTGACCCCAAAATGCCCCATGTTCCATCTATTCTATTACTCCTTGCTTCTTCCCTTCCTCTCGGGACCCACAGAAACCACCAAGCTTCAATCCTTGAGGAACAAGATTCATATTTACTTGCAACAACATTGAAGGCTTGACATACTGGCCTGTGCTCCCCTATTAGGCACTGCCTATGCTTTCGAGAGACTCCCACCCTTCTATTTGAGAACATAGCAGGACTCCCCAGGATGGGAGTCTAACATTTTCCCATTCATTACATGAGTCCCCACCCAATGATACAACCCATTATGACAAGATGAACACTTACACACTCCCTAGAAGCCTGCTCCATGTGTGCCTTGTCCCAAATACCCCCCAGATCCAACACCCTAAACCAGTAAACCTCCCCTGCCATATTGCCAAAAGAACATTCCCAACATTGTAGTTTCAACCACATACCTGCAAATCCCCAGAATTCACCTGCTCCCTCCCCCTAGTTCCATGGACAGTCCAATCCACACTCCCCACCCTACTCCCTTTATAAACCAGCACCACCCAACCCAATAGTATCACTGCACCACTGTCATGCCCATCCACAGCACAACTACACACTTCCACCTTTTCATAGATTTTGCTCATATGGGCATTGGCTCACAAACTTCTTCTCCCTTTCTGTCTCCTGTAAACCTATCTTCCAGACTCTAGCTCTGTGAGACTACTCAATTTGCTTAATCCATATGAGTGAGGTCATGTAATATTTGTCCTTCAGTGCCTGGCTTACTTCACTCAGCATAATTCTTCAAGATTCATCCGTGTTATCCTGTGTGTTAATACTGCATTCCTTCTTACAGCTGAGTAATATTCCATTGTATGTGTATACCACAATTTGTTTATCCATTCTTATGTTGATGAGCTTTTGGGTTGTTTTCAACTTTTGACAATAGTGAATAATGCCGCTGTGAACATAGGTGTGCATATATCTGTGCATATATCTGTTTGTGTCCCTGCTTTCAATTCTTCTGGTATATACCCAGTGGTGGCATTGCTGGATCATATGGCAGTTTTATAGTTAGATTCCTGAGGAACCACCAAAATGTCTTCCACAATGGTTACACCATTCAACATTCCCACCAGTAGTGGATAAGGGTTTCCATTCCTCCATAGCCTCTCCAACACATGTAGTCCTCTGCTTTTTTTTATACCCACCAGTCTAATGGGTATAAGATGATATCTCATTGAAGTTTTGATTTGCATTTCCATAATAGCTAGTGATGTTGAGCATCTTTTCATGTGCTTTTTTGCCATTTATATTTCTTCTTTGGAGAAGTGTCTATTCAAATCTCTTGCCCATTTTTTTAAATGGGTTGTTTGTCTTTTTATTTGTGAGGTGTAGGATTTCTTTACATATGCTTGATATTAGGCCCCTTGCAGATACATGGCAACCAAATATTTTCTCCCATTGAGTAGGCTGCCTTTTCGCTTTCTTGACAAACTTCTTTGAGGTGCAAAAGTTTTTAATTTTGAGGAGGTCCTTTTATCTATTTTTTATTTCGTTGCTTATGCTTTGGGTGTAAAGTTCATGAAACCATTTCCTAATACAAGATCCTGTAGATGTTTCCCTACATTATTTTTCAAGATATTTATGGTCTTGGCTTTTATATTTAGATCTTTGATCCATCTTGAATTAATTATTTTATAATGTGTGAGATGGTTTTCCTCTCTCATTCTTTTGGATATGAATATCCAGTTCTGCAAGCACCATTTGTTGAAGAGGTCATTCTCTCTCAGTTGAATGGGCTTGGTGGCCTTGTCAAATATTAGTTGACTGTATATGCGATGATCTATATCAGAAGTCTCAATTTGGTTCCATTGGTCAGTAAGTCTGCCCTTGTGCCAATACCATGCAGTTTTGACCACTGTAGCTCTGTAGTATGTTTTAAAGTCAGGTAGTGTGATTCCTCCAATTTCATTTTTCTTTTTCAATGTCTTTGGCTATTTGAGGTCACTTGCACTTCCAAAATTTCATAGTTAGCTTTTCCAATTGAGTAAAAACTGCTGTGGTAATTTTTATTTGGATTGCATTAAATCTGTAAATCAGTTTGGGTAGAACAAACATCTTAATGATGTTTAGTCTTCCTATCCATGAACAGGGAGTGTTCTACCACTTATTTAGGTCTTCTGTGATTTCCTTTAACAGTGTTGTGTAGTTTTCTGCATTCAAGTCATTGACATCTTTAGTTAAATTTATTCCTAGGTATTTAATTCTTTTAGTTGCTATTGTAAACGGGATTTTTTTCTTGATTTTCTCCTCAAGTTGTTCATTATTGGTGTACAGAAATTCTACCAATTTTTGTACATTGATCTTAAAACCTGCCACTTTACTGAACTTATTTATAAGCTATAGAAGCTTTGTTATAGATTTCTCAGGGCTTTCAAGGTATAGGATCATGTCATCTGCAAATAGTGAAATTTTTACTTCTTCCTTTCCAATTTGGATGTCTTTTATATCTTTTTCTTGCCTAAGTCCACAAGGAAGTACTTCTAACACAATGTTAAATAGGAGCAGTGACAGTGGGCATCCTTGTTGTGTTTCAGATCTTAGACAGAAAGCTTTTAGGATTTCACCATTGAATATGATGTTAGCTGTGAGTTTTTCATACATACCCTTTATCATGTTGAGGAAGTTTCTTTCTATTCCTCTCTTTTGAAGTTTTTTTATCAGGAAAAGGTGCTGTATTTTGTCTAATGCTTTTTCTGCATCTATAGATATTATCATGTGATTTTTTTCTTTTGATCTGTTTATGTGGTATATTACATTGATTGATTTTCTTATGTTGAACCATCCTTGCATACAAGGGATGAAACCCACTTGGTCATGGTGTACAATTCGTTTTATATGTTTTTGAATATGATTAACAAGTATTTTGCTGTGGATGTCAGCATCTAGGTT
>JAQZBX010059029.1:0-17632 GCA_029593785.1 Cabassous unicinctus | reverse complement strand
TCAGTGTTGTAGCAAATATTTATGAACTTTGTCTTTTAAGGAGTGAAGCCTGGGAGTCACCATAGACTCCAAGGGGAGGGGGTGGGAGGAATAGAATAGATGGAAGTGGGTGTATTTAGGGGGCAATGGAAGTGTTCTGCATGATCATACAATGATGGATACTGGCCACGTTAAATTTCATCAAATATTTATAAAAGTGTATGGTTTAAAATGTAAACCAGAATGTAAACCATTGACCATGGTTAGTAACTATGTTTCAATATTTGGACATCAGTTGTAAGAAATGTGCAATCCACGTGTAAAAATGGTTATTAATAGGACAGGGGGAAAAGGAGGAGGATGTTGGGTATATGGGAGTCCCTTATATTCTGTATGCAACTTTAATGTGATCTAAAACCTCTTTGAAAACAAAAAAAATAAGACACTGGGGAAGAAATGGAAGAGAACGCCACTGTACATAGAGGACAACAAATAGTACAGTGATAAAAGGCAAAATATATTAAAAAAATATTACTCATTTTTTATACCTCATTTTTTACTTTATGTTAGTTTTATTTTTTCTGAATAATTATATATTTTATTTCTTATGTTTAAATCTATCATTATTATTTCATTTTCCTTTTAATTGAATTAGGCAACATTCTTGGCTTCATTTTTGAGTAGTTTTGGATCACAGAAGGGTTACAACTAAGGCTGGGGAGGATCAATGGTGTGGGGTGTCAGTGATGGGGGATACATGGGAGGAAGTTCACCTGGGCAGACATATAAGGTATATAAATATGTTCAAATATTCATGAGGCATTGGCACAGTGGGTAGAGATTCACACAACAGCCAAAGGATTGTTGAATCCCCATCTTGGGAAACTCTGCCACATTCTCTAATGGAACAGCAATAATCTTTCAAGTACAGGGACAGACTAGTGAAGAAGCATGGTCCTTTGAAGGCCCTTGATATTGATGACGATACTTATGAGCCTTTTGATTTTGAATTTTCAACTTGGCATGGCTTTGTAGGGTGCCTAAGAGTTACCTCCTGAGAGCCTCCTTGTTGGTCAAATGTGGCCTCTTTCTAACCCAAACTCAGCATGTGGATGCATTACCTTCCCCCCAGCATGGGACATGACTCCTGGGGATGAGCCTCCCTGGCACTGAAGGATTACTACCAAGCACCAGCTGGTAATACAAATGGAAAAAGACCTTGCATTTAATGGGGAAATGGTAAAGAAAAATGATTTTATATGGCTGAGAGACTTCAAAGTGAATCAGGAGGTCATCAGAGGGGTAACACTTTTGCACATCTCAGCAGGATCTCATAGATGGCCAAAGTGGACACTACCCCAAACAGTGGGGCTCCTGAGGGCTCTGGAGACACCCAGGTCCTGTGGTCATGGTGGATAGCTCCAGAGTTTGGTGCCTTGCCAGTGGGTCCTACTTTGGAAATAGTGCTCCCATGTGTGACGGCGTTGGACTCAGATGTGACTTCTCTACACATGCCTCTTCTGTCCCTTTTGTTGGCACCTAAAGTTGGTACTGGAGTTGGTAGTTGTATATCCAGGAGACTTGAATCTCTGGGCTGTCCATGTGCTGGCAGGGCCCTGAGCCTTAGCAGAATTGCTAGACCTACTCTTCAGTTCCTTGGACTCACCCAGCACTGCTGAGGGGGAGGGGAGGAAGGACAACCACCACACACCAAGGAACCAAGAGAATCTACAACTGCAAGAAAGAGAGTCCCATCCATCAGCCATATGGGATCAAGCTCCCCTCCAAGTTAGAGGAGGAGTGGTCATCACCATCCCAGAAACCTCAGGATTGGTGAATAAAACATGGACTAGTGTAGACTTACTGGTGTTCTACTATAGACTTTTTTTTTTTTTTTTACCAGGATGTCCCGGGGATTGAACCCAGGTCCCTCTACATGGGAGACGGATGCCCAACCATTTGAGTCATATCCGCCCCTATTATAGACTTTTGATTCTAGCAATGGAAGAAATTATTCATTGATGTGGAGACAGTGGTCACTGGAGGTACTGAAGTCAGAGAGAGGGAAAAAGAGGTGTAATATGGAGCATTTTCAGGACTTGGAATTGACCTGGATGACATTGTGGTGAAAGATACAGCCCATGATATATCCTGCCATAACGTACAGAATTAGGTAAGAGAGTAAACTACAATGTAAACTATAGTCCATGCTTACTGGCAATCCTCTAAAATGTGTTCATCAATTTCAATGAATGTACCACACTAATGAAAGAAGTTTTTAATGTGGGGAAGAGTGGGAGGTCTGGGGAGTGGGGCATATGGGAATCCCTTATATTTTCTTATTTAACAATTTTGGCAATCTATCTTTTAAAAATGAATAAAACTATATTAAAATAAATAAATAAAATGGTTTTAGTTGCTTGGTTAATAAAAAGTGATTTTTCATTTTTCCTAGAATAATGGGAATGGTATCTAGCCTACCAGCAGACACTCCTTAGCGGTGTGTTCTCAGGCATTGGAAAAATTTGCCTGCTGCTGGTCTATGTGACTACTGTATAACTGAGAGTAGACTCTGTGTGTGACCCAGAATTCCTGTTGATCTTGTGTATGGGAAAAGGAGAGGACAGGCATATCTGAAGGTCAGAAACCACATGGTCATGTCATCTTAAGGAGATGAGGAAATGCACCTCAAACTTCCATTTTCTCCATTTTAGAATCAGCCTCCTCAGACTAAGTTGTGCCTGAAAGGGGAGTGAATGGGGATCAAGATCTAGGCTATTTACTAAACCCCTCATATAACAACAATTAAGATTTAAAAATTCCTATAAAATGTTGAGTACGAAGTTCTTTCTACTCTTTTAATCTGAGCTCAACTTTGTGTTTAACTTTTAAATCTGTGTTTAACTTTGTCAGTCTGCTTGTGTCTAGGAAATCAAATTTGGGGTTTGACTGTTACAAACTGAATAATGGTAAAAGGTAACCTAAAATGAGTCTTTAAATGTCAATACTGGCTAAGTAAAAAAGCAACGTTCTAAAATAGTTAATTTCATTTGATATATTATACATTGCACTGGAAATATTTAGAAAGTGTATAAGAATCAAAAGAGATAAACTTCAGTATTGTCAAACACTCTTGTGTATTCAAACCAGGCCCAAATACACTGCATGTTGCCTCTCCATTTGACTTATTGGCTAGGTCAATCAATGACCCCTAACACAATGAAAATATCTCCTACATCTGTTTATACTCCTAAAGTGGATGGAAAGCATAATTCAGTTTCAAACTCCTGCAGGAGCCAGCAAAAGCTCAATATGTCTAAATGTATAACTGACATTTCCTCAAGTCTGGCACTGTTTCATAGCACCAAAGGGTAATATGCACCAGGCTGGTGATATACTGGAGCCTACTTTCCTAGTTTTTTTCTAGGACCAACAGTGCAGCAGCATCCTGGATGTGTGAGCAAGTGGAGCAATGATTGCCAGAATGATGTAAGTAGAACTTAAATACAATTGGCATTATGGCCTGCTCCCTTCGAGAAATAACTTGTATGGTATTGCACACCTAGAGCTTAAATCTGTTAAATTGGAGCTGAAAGAGAAAGTTATGCTTTGGTTGGTGCATTAATCAGTATTAATTACTCTATCTATATCTCTCCTGTTCTAGATATATGCCTGATGATTATGGTGATATCTTTTCTATTCCAGATAATATTCAGAGGGATATTTCACATTTTGAAAGTCCTGGTAAGATTCATTTTCAAAGTAGTTAATGAACATGCTTAAACTAAGTCTCCCTTCTAGCCCTTATTCCAAAACCTGAACCACTCATATCCTGGGGAGGACTGGCAGACCCACTTGCCATCCTGCTTTCGCTAAGCATTTTCCCACAAAAGGAACAAGGTGGCTATGACGTACTTCAGCTTAGCCTCTTCAAGATGGTGTTTGGGCAATATTTCCTCACCAAGGAGCTGGAAACCAGGTTCTGATCAAAGCCTGGAAGGAGAACAGGCTTTGCTCTCAATTAGAGCCAAATTGGAAGGAACTTTACTCTGTGGTTCTGATCACTCTTGCAGCAGTTAAGTTAAAGGAATTTCCAGTTGGGTGCATTTAACCTGAGTGACGTCTACTGCCCAAGGGAGCGCCATTTCACCAGAAGCACCTGATGGGATGTACAATTGCCAATCATTAGAGAGACTGAAATACCTCTTCAAGAAACAAAGCTAAGTAGTGTCTATATCAAAGCCATCTGTTCCCTCCAACTCTAGCCCAAACACCTATTGCAAGGAGGAAGGCAAGCCAGACATCCCTTAAGAAATCTTGTCAGTTTTCATTTCCACTAGTTTCTCCCTATACAATGACTAAATGGGCAATGCCTCTTCTCATCCCTCTCTTAGCTGTCTTAAGCATAACCATGACCATGGAAAACTGGGATTGCCAATTTATACCAAACTTCCTTTTCTATTACAATAACTCCCTAGAGCTAACTAATAGCATAGAGGAAAGTAGCCATGCCTTAGAAGATCTAAGACAGCAAATGGAATTTCTTGGTGCTTTGGTGCTGCAAAATCTCAGGACACTTAACACGCTAACAGTAGCACAAGGGGAAACATAGCTGTAATTTAAACAGGAATGCTCTCTCTATGTAAATCACTCTGAATTAGTTGAAAATAGCATTCAAAATCTGCAAAATAAAGCCCACAAAAATGGGAAGATATGGCCTTTGCAAGCACCAGGCCTTTTCTACTCTTGTGGTCCAGTATCCTTTTATTGGGTTCCTATATCTTCAAAATTCTAATTAAAGTCATTTCTTCCATAATTGGTGCCTTGTTAGCCATACCAAGATTTCATACAGCTCCATTCATGGTGTCAGATTTGTCTTCACCCAACTGTGATAGAATAGCAAGAGGGTTTTACTCCTTGTCCAGTAGGGCCTACTGCCCCTAAACAGCACGAAGTAATTAGAGAATAATGACCATCATCCATCAGCACTCATTAAGAATAAGGGTGTAAACCATCTGAGTGGGGAGTTGAGGCAGGCTAGTTTAGGGAATGAAAAGACAAATTTGGGACCTGGCAGAAAACCACAGCCATGAAACACATGTCCATGGAATCCATCTGGGAAACTTCTCTGGAAGAACCTCATGGGAATTCCTCATTTGGAACAAGATCATCTAGGATCAAGGAAAAGCCCTGGATATTATGAAGGTGCCTTTTCATTGGGAATTGACTGGTGGAGTAATCATTCAAAATAGCAAACAACTGCAACCCCTCTCCTGAACATAAGCAAATAGGAAGAATAAATAATGGTTTAAAAAGCAAGCTCCGAAGTTAAATAGTCCCCTTTTCCCTCTCTCTGCCTGAACCAGCATGCAAGTATACCTGGGACTTGAAATCTCTTATTTTCTCCAATTTCTATTCTCTCATTTCCTTAATGATCTACTGTCCTAAATAACCTGGCATGTTCTTAAATTAATGAGGCAATAAAATGACTGAAAACTTGAATATTTTCAAATCTTCATAATTCATCTAAGATAGACAAAGTAAAGCCATAAATACAAAGAACTACACAATAATCAAAACAGCAGATATTTAAAAACCAGAAAGAACAGTAGACAACCAGCAAGATAGTTGCAGAGTAAGGAGCTAATAGAGTCAGCTCATGCTATGAGGCAGAGCTATCTAAAGCACCTGTTTGGGGGCACCCTGAAACATCCTTGAAAGAATGGAATAAGGAGACTGCCCATCTGAAGAGAAGATTCATAATTAGAGCACTCCACACTGAAGAGGCTCTGTGCCCATCCTCCACTGGTGGCACAAGCTTCCTTGGGAAATATTCCATGGCTGGAATTGAAAATTCCATTTCCCAAAAACTAGGGAGGAGGAGACAGTTGGGCACCAAATTCAGCTACTGATTAATAAATTCACCTGACTAAAGCATAATCCAAAGAAAAGCTAAAGTTTGAACCTCTCCAAGTCATAAAGAGGCCAGTGGATGCCATTTTAATTCTGCCCCTGGCATGAGGAGAAGCAGGCCAGACTGAAAACCACAGTGCTGGTACACACTTGTTTCTTTCCTTCCAGATTGGACTTCAGCCCTAGCCTATGCTTCAGTCCTAACTCTAGCAGGGAGAAATCTGGTGAGACTTGCACCAGCTTCTCCAGAAAATTGCAGGTACTTTCAGCTGGCACAGACCGAACACTTGAAACTCTACTGGGGCAACTGCGGTCATTTTGGACACACATGGCATTGTTTACTGCCCACAATTGCAGCTCCATCCTTTCCCCAGGCTGGGCAGGAAGAGAATGTCTTCATCATTCTCTCTGGGCAACTATAGTCTAGGCCTGGAAAACTTGGATTACTACACAGTGTTGTGGCTTTGTCCCTACCTTCACAAAGTAAAAAGATGGGAGAAGCTTCATCATTGCCTGGGGCAATGTGGGCAGCTTCACCCTCCACAGCTTACAGCACCAAGTACATTCTCAGCTCCTACTACACAACAAGAAAGGGAGAAAGGGCAAGAAAGTCCTAAACTATAGAGAAAAACTGCAATCAGAATAAATATACCTAGTAAGCCAGATGCCAATACATCAACAGAAAACACAATCCATGCCAAGAAACAATAAGATATGGCCCACTTAAAGTTACAAGATAAGCCTCCAGATGACATAAAGATAGATGTCCAAACAAATCTCCTTAATGAATTCAATGAGATTCGTAAAGAGATTAAAGATATTAAGAAGGTATTGGATTAGCACAAAGAAACATTTGAAAGTATATATGGAAAAATATCAGATTTTAAGAGATTGAAAGGTGCAATAAATGAAACTAAAAATACACTGGAGGGAAGCAGATGTGGCTCAAGCAGTTGGGCCCCTGCCTATCTCACAGGAAATCCTGGGTTCATTTCCTGGTGCCTAAAGAGAGCAAGCAACACAGCAAACTGGCATGTTGAGCTGACACAACAAGATGACACAACCAGAAGAAACCATGGGAAAACAGAACATGAGACACAACAAGCAGGGAAGGCATGTGGCTCAAGCGATTAGGCAACTCTTTCCGATGTGGGAGGTCCCAGGTTCAGTACATGGTGCCACCTAAAAAAAAAAAAAATGATGAGCAGAAACAGAGAGCAGACAGTGATCAGAAACAATGAGAGAAGGAGAAATAAATAAGAAAAATAAAAAATACACTGGAGTCGTATAACAGCAGATATGAGGAGGCAGAGGAAAGGATTGGTGTGGTTGAAGTCATGGTCTCTGAAATCAAACATACAAAAGAACAGATGAAGAAAAGAGTAGAAAGAATTGATCAGGGTCTCAGGTAAATAAATGACAGCAAGTGATGTGCAAAAATATGTGTCATGGGTGACCCAGAAGAAGAAGAGAAGGGAAAAGTGGCAGAAGGAATAGTTGAAGAAATAATGGTAGAAAATTTCTCAGCACTATTGAAGGACATAGATATCCACGTCCAAGAAGCACAACATACTCTCATCCAAGTAAATACAAATAGACCAACTCTGAGACACATACTAATCAGAATGTCAAATGCCAAAGACAAAGAGAATTCTGATAGCAGCAAGAAGTAAGCAATGTATAACATATTGGGGATACCCAATAAGATTAAGTGCTGATTTCTCAACAGAAACCATAGAGGAAAGAACATACAGGTATGAAAACTTTAAGATACTGCAAGAGAAAAACTTCCAGCCAAGAATCTTATATCTGGCAACACTGGCTTTCAAAAATAAAGGTGAGTTTAGAATACTCACAGAAAAACAGAAACTGATAGAGTTTATAATAAAAAGACCGGAATTGCTGGAAAAACTAAAGGGTGTGCTACAGTCGGAAAAGTAAAAATAGGTAAGAGAGGCTTGGAAGGGAGTCTAGAAAAGATTATATCAGCAAAATAAGTCAAAGTCTGAAAAGAGTGTTGTAAAAAATATGGCAGAAAAAAACCAAAGTTCAAAATGGGTGCATTAAGGAGTGTCTTTACAGTAATAACATTGAATGTTAATGGATTAAACTCCCCAATTAAAAGACATGGACTCGCCAAATGGATAAGAAAATATGAGTCATCTATATGCTGTCTGCAAGAGACACACCTTAGACAAAAGAGTACCCAAGGTTTGAAAGTGTAAGGTTGGAAGGAGATATTCCCCACATGAAGTAACCCCCCCCCCAAAAAAAAGAAGTGTCTATACTTATATCAATAATATAGACTTTAAAAGACACCAGTAATGCACAATCTGAGGAAGAAGTCAGGAAAAAAATTCCATTTACAATAGCAATTAAAAGAATCAAATATTTACAAATAAATTTAACCAAGGATGTAAAGAACTTGTATTCAGAAAACTACAATGCATTGTTAAAAGAAATTTTTTAAAAATCTAAATAATTGAAAAAACATTCCATGCTCATGGATTGGAAGACTAAATATCATTAAGATAGCAATTGTATCCAAATTGATGTACAGATTCAATGCAATCCTGATAAAAATTCCAGCAGAAATTTTATATAAATGAAAAACAAATTATTAAATTTATTAGAAGGGTAAGGGGTCCAGAATAGACAGAAACATCTTTAAAAGTTAAAGCAACCTTCCTCTCCCTTTCTATATGACAGAAAGGTAATGATTTTATTGGGTTGGGAGGTGCAGGTTTGACAGGTGGGTAGATTGGGGAGGGTTGGTTGGAAGGTCCAGGGAACTGGGGGGAAGGTTGGGAGAGGGACCAGGTGAACACTGGGAATTGGGAGGTCTGTGGTTGAAAGTACAAAGTTGGGAATGCTCTTATGGCAATATGACAAGGAAGGGTTACTGGTTTAGGGTGTTGGATGAGGGTGCATTCAGAACAGGGCACACCTGGAGCAGGCTTCTAGGGAGTGTGTGAGTGATCATTTTGTCATAATGTGTTGTATCAGTGGGTGGAGACCCACAAGATGAGCTGTGGGGAGTTGGACTCCCATCCTGGGGAGGACTGATATGTTCACAAACAGAAGGGCAGTAGTCTCTGGAGAGTTTGGGTGGTTCCTCATGGGAGAGGACAGAGCAGTGTGTCAGGATCTTGGTGTTGTTGCAGATAACTATGGATTTCATTATCCAAGGAGTGAAGCCAGGGGTTCGCAATGGGCCCCAAGGGGAGAGGGAGGGAGAAATAGAATAGATGGAACCGGGGGTATTTAGTGGGCAATGGAAGTGTTCTACATGATCTTGAAATGATGGACACAGGCCATGTTAAATATCATCAAAATTTATAAAAGTATAATGTCTAAAATGTAGACCATGGTGAAAACCATTGACCATGTTTAGTAGCTACGTTTCACTATTTGTATATTAGTTGTGACAAAGGTACCATCCACATGTAAAAGGGTATTAATATGGGAGTGGGGAAAGAGGTAAGGTGTTGGGGTGTTGGTTGTATGGGAGTCCCCTGTATTCTGGTTGTGATTTTGATGCAACCTAAAATTCTGTGAAAACAAAATGAAAAAAAAGTAAAACAATGGGAAGTGGGTGGAAAAAAATGTCACTGTACATGCAAGACACCAGATGCTGTGGTGATGAAAAGCAAAATGTCAAAAAAAATTTTTTTTTAATATTTTTCATTACTTTTTAATATCCCAATCTATTAATTTTACTTCATATTTAGTTTTTTAAAAATTTTTTTGTATTTTATTTCTTATTTTTAAACCTTTCATTGTTGTTTCTTTTTCCTATTGATTGTTTTTGGCTATTTTATTTGGCTCCATTTTTGGAGAGGCTTTGGATCACAGAAGGGTTACAGCTGGGGCAGGGGAAGATCATTGGTGTGGGATGTCAGTGGTGGGAGATGCATGGGAGAAGGTTCTCCTGGGCATACATATAAGATACATAAATGTGTTGTGTTGTTCACAGGGCATTGCCACAGAGGGTGGAGACTCACACAATAACAGAGAATGTTGAGATCCCATCCTGGGGAGCTCTGCCAAATTCTCTAATGGAGCAGCAACAGTTCCCCAAGTGCAGGGGCAATGACTGGTGAAGGAGGATGATCCATCAATGGGCCCTTGATGTTGATGATTGTGCTTGTGAGCCTTTGCTCTTGAAATTGAAACTTATCCTTGTGTTTTGGGCTTCCTGAGAGTTGCCTCCTGATAGCCTCCCTGTTGCTCAAATGTGGCCTCTATCTAAGCTGGACTCAGCATATCAATGCATTTCCTTGCCCCCAGTATCGGACAAAGCTCCTGGGGATGAGCCTCCTGGCACTGAGGGATTACTACCAAGTGCCAACTAGCTGTGTAACTGGATGTCCTTGAGTAAAAGGGGGAAAAGGTAAAGATGGATGACTTTGTGTGGCTGGGAGACTTCAGGGTGTGTCGGGAGGTCATCCCAGAAGTGACGCTTAAGCACATCTAATCAGGATCTTATAGACTGCCAAAGTGGATGCTGCCCCAAGTGGTGGAGCTCCTGAGGGCTGTGGAGACACCAGGGTCCTGTGGTCAGGGCAGATGACTCTGGAGTTGGGTGCCTTGCCATTGGGCCTACTTTGGTAGATGGACTCAGTTGTGGCTTCCCTACACATGGCTCATCTGCCCTTCTATTTAAACCTATACTTGTGTTGGAGTTTTTAGGTGTATGTGCAAGAGACTAGAATCTTTTGGCTGTCCATATGCCAGTTGGGCCCAGAACCTCAGAAGAGTTGCAACATCTTCTTTCCAGTTCATTGGACTCATCCAGGACAACTAACAAGGAGGTGAGAATTGGCAACCACCACACCAAGGAAATGAGAGAGCCTACAACTGCAAGCAAGAGAGGCCCATCCATTGGATGTATGGGTTCAAAGCACCCTCTCAGTTGGAGGTGGGGTGTACATCACCATCCCAAGGTCCTCAGAATTGCGGAATGAACTATGGACTAAAGTAGATTTACTGGTATACTACTATAGATATATTGTGATTCTAGCAATGAAAGAAATTGCAGCATTGATGTGGAGGCAGTGGATACTGGAAGCTCTGGGGGCAGGGAGAGGGAAAAGAAGTTGTAATACAGGGGCTTTTTCTGCACTTGGGGGTTCTCTTGGATGGCATTGCAGTGACAGATATAGGCCATTTTACATCATCCCATGGCACACAGAACTGTGTGTGAGAGAGTAGACTACAGGGTGAACTGTGATCCATGCTCAGTAACAGTGTCCCAGGATGCTATTATCGGTTGCGGTGAATGTGCCACATTGGTGAGGGATGTTTTTTTATGTGGGGGGCATGTGAGGAGTGTGGGGAGTGGGGTATGTGGGAGTTGCTATATTTTTTCTGTAACATTTATGTAATTTAAGTATCTTTTAAAGAATAAAAAAAAAATACATAAAAAGGAAAAGTTAAAACAAAGTTAGAGGACTCTCACTTCTGGACTTTAAATTATATTACCTAGCTACAGTGGTAAAAACAGCATGGTACTGACATAAAGACCAATGGAATCAAATTAATGGTTCAAAAACAGACTCTCACATCTATGGTCAAGTGAGTTTTGACAAGGTTATCAAGCCACCCAGCTGTGTAGAAGACTCCATTCAACTAATGGTGCTGGGAAAACAGGATATCCATAGCCAAAATAAAGAAAGATGTCCTCTATCTAACACCTTATGCAAAAACTTAACTCAAAATGGATCAAAAACCTAAATACAAAAGCAAGAACCATAGAGCTTCTAGAAGAGAATGTAGGAAAACATCTTCAAGACCTGGTGGTAGGTGTTTGATTCTTAAAGGAGATATGAGGATTGTTATGGAATACTGATGCTTCATGTATGTAGAAGTTTTAAATAACTTTACTGTAAAAATGTGGAAATGTATAGAGTTGATAGTAACACATTATAGTGCATAATAGCTGGTTTATAAATGGGAATGTGGCTGGAAAGGGTAGATTTAAATGTCAATTAAAAGAAAGCTAGAGAGTAAAGTAGGAACTGAATGACACAATAAACCAAGAAGTGGATGAGAATTGTGGTGGATGGTACAGATGCTAGAGTGTCCTTTGAGAACTAGAGCAGAAGTACATCACTATTGCAGGGTAGTGGGAATGTGGAGAAGCATGGGAAAAAATACAACTGGAGTGAACTATTGATTAAGGTTAACAGCAATACTGTAATACTCATGCAAATATGCCAAAGATGTACTGTGTTGATAATGGGGGAGTATCAAAAAGGTGTAAAAAATGCACATTATGGACCATGGTTGGTAGTAATAGTCTGATGATATTATCTTAAAATCTGTAACAAATGTTCCAACAAGTTGTGGTGTGTTGATGGAGGGGTGTTGTATGGGAATTCTGCACATGAGCGTGATTGTTAAATTTTAAGTTCATTTTCTTAGATTACCTACTGTTTTAGCATAAATGTTTCTTAGTAGTCCCTTATAATCCTTTTTATTTCTATAAATTCAGTATTCTAATTTATAATTTTTGATATTTACATATTTTTTTCTAATATTATTATGCCATTCTTTCTAAGGATTTGTCATTTTTATTGATTTTTTTGCACAGATTAAACTGTTTGTATTGTTGATTCCCTCAGTTATCTTTCTATTCTCCATGCTATTTATCTTGTCCAAATTATCTCTCTTACATTTAGGATTACTTTGCTCTTCTTTACTTAGTCTTCCAAGATGTGAATTAAGTAATTAGTTTTAGATATTACTTCTTTACATCTATAGGCATTCATATCTTTTCATTTTCCTCTGGCACTGTCTTTGCTGCATATCACACTTATTTTTATGTTTTATCTTCATTTTCATTCTTGCTCATGTATTCTCTAGTTGCCCCTGACATTTCTTCTTTAATGAATTGGTAGTTGAAAATATGCTATTCAATTTCCAAATATTTGTAAATTTCCAGTTTTCATTGTTATTAATTTCTAACTTCACTTCATTGTGGTTTAAGTTGTTACTCTCTATAATTTCAATACATTAAAATTTATTGTGACTTGCTTTTTGCCATTAAAAATGGTCTATGCTGTAGAATAATCTATTTGCACTATAAATAGAATAGCAATTTCCAAACATAATCAAATGTGTTTATGAAAACCCCATCTAGCAAAATACTCATTGATGAAAGTCATAAATCTTTCCCTTTAATATGAGAAACAAGACAAGAATGCCCACTATCACAACTGCCATTAATCATTTTTGTAGAACTTCAAGCTGGAGAACGTAAGCAAGATAAAGAAATGTACCAAATAGAAAGGAAAAATTAAAACCAGATCTACTCACAGATTGCATGCTCTCATATATGAACATTCCAAAGGAATACACAAAAAAATTACTAGAGCTAATAAAGTATTTAAGCAAATGAGCTGGGTACAAAATTAAAGCTCAAAATAAAACTGCATTTCTTCCCCAGGCGTCCCCTTGAATCCCTACCTGGGACATCATTGGCACATGCCCAAAGCAAGGATCGTGGGACCAGAAAAAAAGGTCATTTTCCCTCACATGCTCAAGTTAGTAACAGGGCTGATCAAGGAAGACTTATTGAAGCAGTCACAGCTGTGGATAGGCCAGCTTCATCAATACTGTTGCTTAGGCATTTGTGTTTGTCATTTTATTTTTTAAAAGTGCAGAATCAGAGTGCAGAAGGAATTACATTTCCCTTCATGGTTATTGTATCCAGGGCATGGCAGTGGCCTCAAACTTAAACTTTATTCTTTCTACTCCCACCCTCTGGAGTCCCAGAGAGCATGGGGGAACTGCATTTCTATGCACTAGCAATGAGCATTCTGAGGGTATATTAAGAAATCAATTCCATTTACAAAGTATTACAAACAATAAAATATCAAGGATTGATTTTAGTCAAGGATATAAAAGACTTTTGAACTGATAATTTTGAAATCTTTGTAAAAGAAAAATAGTGTCTTAAATAATTAGCAAGACATCCCATGTCATGGTTTGGAATCTTAATATTTTTAAGATGTCATTAAGATCCATAATGATTTACAAATTCAATATAACAACTATCAAAATTGTGGCTGTTTTGGGGGTAAAGGTGAAGCAGATTGGCATATTCATATGGGCACTATAGGGAAACATAAGAACCAAAACAATTTTGAAAAAGAGCAACAAATTTGGAAGACTCACACTTTCAAATTTCAATTTACTACAAAGCTACTATAATCAAAATGGCATGCTACTGGAAAAAGATTGCCATGGACTAATGGAAAATAATTAAAAATCCAGAAATAGATATATTGTCAATTGATCGTTTTAAAATATATTTTTATTAGAGAAGTTGTGAACTTACAAAACAATCATATACATGTGTGATATTCCCATGCAACACCCCTCCACAAACATACTACATTTTTGTGGAACATTTGTTAGAGATTATGAAATAATATCACCAGACTATTACCAGTAACTATGGTCTATAGTGTACATTAGGTATATTTTTCTATATCCCCTATTATTATCACAGTACATCATTGGCATTGATGCATGAATATTACAGTATTGCTGCTAACTATATTCCATAGTTATATTGTATTTTGCCCATACTTCTCCATGTTCTTGCCACCTTGCAGTAGTGATGTACATTTATTCTAGTTCATAGAAGGACATTCTTATATTTCTACTATTAACCACAATTCATATTCACAATTCATATGGGTTCACTATGCTTATTCAGTCCCTAGATTATTCTCTAGCTATTGTCATTTGACATTTGATGAGGATGCTAAGTGCATGTAGTAGGAAAATTGTATCTTCAACAGATGGTGTTGTAAAACTGGATATCTGCCTGCAGAGCAATGAAGTTAGACTCCTACATTACATCTTATGCAAAAATAAATTCAAAATGTTCAAAGAACCTATGCATAAAAGCTACATGTTAAAAAGACTTAGGAGAAAAAATATGACAAATATTTATGGCCTTGAATTAGTTAATTGGTTCTTAAATATGACAGCAAAAACAAAAGCAGCAATGTAAACAACAGATAAATACAATTTCATCAAAATTATTTTTCTATTAAATATACAGTTTATTATAAAATAGTTGCAAACCATGTATCTATCAGATAAGAGCTTAATATCCAGAATATATGAAACTCCTTACAGTGTGACAACACAAAGACAAACAACATTAATGCAAAATGGGCAAAAATAATCAGCAAAAAGTGAGAAAATATGAGCCAAAAGTTGGAAACAACTCAAGTGTACAGCAGCAAATGAAGAAATATATCACCTACCTGCAATGCAATATTATTCAACTTTAAGTATGAAGTCCTAAGAAGTACTGCAACTAGGAAGAACCTTGAAAACATTGTGTTCTGTGAAATCAACTGGACACCTAAGGTGATATATTACATGGTATCATTTATAAGATTCTGTTTGTGTTGATGCTAAAGGTTTGGAAATGGATTGTGGTGATCAGAGCACATTATTGTGAGTGTAATAAACAGCACTGAACTATAGAGGTGAATGTGGTTGGAGAGGAAAACTTTAGGATGTATATATTACTATAATAAAAATTAAAAAATAAAAGATAAGGTTATAAAACACAATCAACTTTATTATAGATGATAGACTACAGATAATAACACAAGTATAAGAATATTCTTTAATGAATTTTAACAAATGTACCATATTATTACATGGTGTTAATAATAGGGTGATAAAAGGGAAAATACCCAATGTAAATTATGGATGATAGGTCATAGTATGATTTTAATAATCTTTCATCAAGTACAATAAAGGTGATTAAAGATAGAAAATAGTACTTTTTTAAAGTGCTGTCATCAAATTTAAAAAAAAATATTCCACACCAATGCAAGGTGGTGGTGGTGCGATGATATATGGGAATCCTGTATTTTATTTATGGTGGTTTTGTAAAACCACACAATTTCTTTAATAAAATTTTAACAAATATTAAATATATATTAAATATATATATATAGCAAATACATTGATACAGGATGTAGGATAGAGGTTACTATGATTTGAGTCTGGAGAGGAAGAGGGAATGTGCATTTGTTGGATATGGTTTGCAATTAAAAAATTAATGAAAGTAAAAGAAGGAAAGCACCTCATAAAAAAAATAACAATACATAAATTCAGATGTCACTTATATCTATGGAGAAGGGGAGGTTTTTGAACAGGAGGAAATATACAAAAGTATAAGGCTTGTTAATATCAATCTTTTTTATGTGGTTTGATGGATCTTCATGTGTTCTATTTTCATATATGTGGAGATCATATTTACATGAACAACATTTTTACTAAAAGATAGATCATGAAACATATTGAATACTTACACTATAAAATGCTTCATAAATCTAGGACATATTTAATTATCTAAAATTTGTATTGGATGAAATAGAATGTAAAGTAGAAAAGTGAAAAAAAAAGCTTAAATTATCTAAATAAGTCAATATTAAATGATACACAAAAAATTAGAAAACATAATTTGCATAAAATAATAAGATGTATATATATAGAGTATCCAGCTCTCTTTTTGCATTAATCATCTGTTTTTGTGTATTGTCCACTTTTTCATTATAACTCTTAGCATATTAACCATAGCTATTTTAAACTACTCATCTTATTTTTTAAGAATCTGCCATTTTGATTCTTTTTTTGCAAATAAACTTTATTTCAAATTCAAAAAATAAAACAGACCAAAGACAGCTTAACAAATTATGGAAGCATCACTCCAAAAAATTCTGTCCAGGCACATTTATCTAAAACACACTGAATTATAACTCCAGTATTCAGAAAGATACACAGAGGAGTACAGATTTGTTAAATGCCATGATTAAAGTCTCCTTCTTACTGAAGAAAATGAATAACAAAAAAATCATTAATCAGATACATAGGTCATAAAACTAAACATCATATACTTTTTTCACCTTTAGCATTGATGTAGTTTCTTCTGTGTTTTTGCTTCAAAAATTTTACAATATCATTGTTACCTATAGTGTATAAGTTACATTAGTTGTAAACTTTCCTTGTATGACCATATTCTTAACACTTTGTGAAAGATCATTCTTATATCTATATTAACCACAATCTTCATCCACCACTGAAATCATTGTATTATACATTCCCTAGATTAATTTCTACCTTCTTTTCAATTGACATTTACATCCCCAGACATCCTCTTTGAGCCACAATCACATTTATAAATTTGCAGTGTTAGTTAAACTCACTATAATGTGTTATCATCAACTCTGTTCATTTCCACTCTCTTATAATAAAACTTATTAAATATTCTATATACATTAAGCATCAGCTCACATTTTCATCCCACATTCTATCTCACAATAACCTACACTCTAGAGTTTATCTCTGTTTACTCATCATATTGTGTTCATATTAGTGAGACTATAAAAAATCTGTCCTTTTTTGACTGCCTTATTTCCCTCCACAGTATGTCATATGCATCCCTTGTTTTCATATGCATCCCAAATTTATTTCTTCTTACACCTGAATAGTTCTCCATTGTATCTATATACCACATTTATGGACACTTGGTCTGGATACTTATTTTAACAATTGTGAATAATGCTGCTGTGAATATTAGTGTGCAAATAGTTCACATCCTTGCTTTTAGTTCTGAATATATTCACAGTAACAGGATTACTGTATCATATGGCAATTCTATAATCAGCTTCTTCAGGTACCCAAACTGGCTTTCACAGAA
>JAQZBX010059028.1:0-17613 GCA_029593785.1 Cabassous unicinctus | reverse complement strand
TTTATCCCCCCCTTTGCTGCTTGTGTTTGCTGTGTCCATTTGCTGTGTGTTTTTTCTGTGTCTGCTTATCTCCCCCTTGCTGTGAGGTCTTGCTGCATCAGCCCACCGTGCCGCGCAGGCCGGCCTGCCCTCACAAAGAGGCCCCGGGAAGCGAACCCGGGGCCTCCCATATGGTAAACCAGAGCTCTATCGATTGAGCCACACCCGCTTTCCAGCGTATAATGTTTTGAGGATTATGAGAGACAGAGAGATAATCTAAGTTAAAAGTTTACTAGAATGACTGAACGTAATACTAAGAAGTGGTAAAGTAATACCAAACCCTGTAGTGCTTAATATTGAGCTTTCTAAATCCTGAAGAAGTTGAAATGTACCCTTTCTCCTCTCCCTATGAATACTTTCTCCTTTTGTCTGTTTTTAGTACTAGCTTTGTATATAAATCGTTAGTTTTCAAATTTGGCACAAACTTGTCTATTAGCTTTTCTTCTTTATTGAAAACACATGCATAAATCTCAAATTAAAAATAATATACAAAGATTTATAGAGTGAAAGTTAGTTTCCCTTCATCTCAGTCTTCCCCTCATGTGAATTTATATCATTGTAGAGCTAATAATTGGAGTATATTATTAAATGCATATCATATATATGTGTGTGTGTGTGTTTCACTTTGTGTGTATTCATTTTATTTGAACTTTTATTTGAAATATATGATTATATATAAATATATACACATACATATGTATTATTTGATAAGAAGCCTTATTAAATAGTGAGGACCTTGTGGACAAAAATTCAAGAAGAATTCTTAATTTTATGCTGAAATTGTCTAAAATAAGAAAAGAATAAGATAAGATGGCAGACTGTTAAAATTTTGAGCTGATCTCATCATCAAGGTTACAAACCTTATCTCATGTTAATGATTTTGTATTGAGATAACCACATCCAATGAAAATAAACAGAGAAGAAGGGGAGAGTCAGGGTGGAAAGTCTGGAGAGGAGTGTGAAAATTTTCAAAAAAGTATAGATATTTGGTATTTGCTCATCACTTTGCTTGTCTTACCTGCATGGGAAGAAACCTCACAGCTAGGAGATGATAGTGCTCCTTTTTCTCGTGTGGTAATTTTGTGAATTACCCGTGCTTCCTACTGGTCCTCAAAATTATTAACTCCAATAAAAAGGCTTAATGTGGTTTGAAAGTGAATTTAGTAAACCAACCTCAACCCAGTCCACATCCACTCCCTATATTAGAGGGAATTAGTGCTAACAATTTGAGATGTATGTTTCTAGGCCTTTATCTGTTTATGTGTGAATGTATATATACTTCATAACTATTATCACATTATAAATATTATGCAACTTTTATAATTTATTTTATAACATATATTGAACATATTTCCATGCTTCAAATTTAGATCTATGCAATTCTATTTTTACTCCTTACGTACTATTTCATACCATAGATATAACTAGCCTCATTTTAATGAAAATATTAGCTGTTTCCAGTCTTTTACTATTGCAGACAATGTTACAGCAGGTAATTTTGTACATATTTTTTGGCATGTGTTTGAGTATTTCTATAAGATGAAAGCCTAGAAATGGAATTGCAAGATCAAGGGTTATATGCATATTACATTTTGAAAATGCATTCAATTGTCTTCCAAAGAGCTATATTATATGTGTGTGTGTGTATGTGTATAAATGTTTATTAGCAAATACACTGGATATTATCAGCCTTTTTAAATATATTTCAGTTTAATAGCTGAAAAATATTTCACTTTCCACTTTTTTGTTGATTTTAAGGGGCATAGTATGTATTTTAGATATTAATCCTTTGTGTTTAATGCTCTTCAAATATTCTTTGATAATTTTGCTAGTGATTTTATACTTTAGGGTTTTGGGTATTTATTATTATTTTTTAATTAACTTTAATATTTGTAAGAATTGTATAAAGATGGGATTAACTATTTTCAAAATGGATAGCAATTTTCCTGGAAAGACTTATTGAATTTACTGTCTTTCTGTTCTGATTTGAAATGCTACCTTCAGCCAGTTAAAAGATAAAAATGACAGAAAGGCTTCTATTTACAAAAACAATAAAAAAGACAATACCTAAGTATAAACATATCAAGAAAAAAATGAAAAAAACACTATTGAGGGACACAAAAGAACATTTGAGAAAATAGAAGGTCACCTATATTTTTAAAAGTCCCTTTGTTCTGAAGTGCAGTCATTTTAGAGAACAAGAATGTAATAAGTGACATCTTGCATGATATTGTTTGAGAAGTTGTTTCACAAATGTCTCCCTCTTTCATTAACACAGTTCTGGAATTTCATGGTTTCAAATTCATTTTGATTCTGAAACACTTTTGATGCTAAATGGAATTACACAAAGGATAATTGGCATGTTAGGCTGCTATTAACAGTAAACTAGAAAGGATTATGGCCATCAAGAATAGAGCCTTGTAGACATGCTCCCCTTATTCTTTATCAAAAAAGGCTTGTTTATCTTCTTTTAGATCCTTGTTCAAATTTGAAACACTTCCTTAAAAGGCAGGATCAAGTGCTTAATCTCAAATACTTTGTCCTGACCTGGGTCAAAGCATTCAGTTTATTATAGTTGTCCATGTGCCTGTTCACCTTCTTAATTGGGGCTATTGAAGCAAGGGCAGTCTCATGCTTCTATGTATCCCTTGAACTGTGAGCAATGTAGCATGGGAAGCAGTCAATAATAGACATTGAATAAATCAATAGGGGACATGAGGGTTATATAAGAGAGAGTGAACTAACTAGCTTGCATGGGAGTTGTACAAAGTGTCAGACACTTCATTTAAAGCTCACAACTCACCCATTTTGAAGATGAGGAAAGTTCGGCTCATAGAAATTATTCAAGTCACCTGGGACTACATGAGTTAAGTGGTTAAGTACAGACTCAAACCCAGGACTGCTTACCTTGAAGTTCTGAAACTTTGCTTAACCTCTCCGTTATTCAGTTTACTGATAGGTAAAATGGGAATAATAATAGTAACTAATTTATAGGATTTTGTACGATGTGAATGCCCTTGGCTCTCGAAATGCTAAATATTATCACTCTACATCATACTTTTTATCCATTACCTTGCCCCCAACTGATACCACTTTCTCCACCTACCTCTAATGATATTTAGCTTCTCATCCTAACTTAACTTTGTACTATTTTAATGGGTGACCAACTTTTTCTGAGCACCTGCACGTGAGACAGTACCTGGGGACTTGTTAAAAATGCAGAGTCTCCAGTCCCATCTCAGACCTACTGAATCAGAACCTACATTTTAACAAGCTCCCCAGGCAATCTATATTCACAATAAAGTTTGAGTAGCATGATCTGAGTGCTTTATTGTGTGACCTGTTTGCATGTTAGGGATTTAGGGATATGGCAAAAGCAAAAGAAGGAAGGCTGATTTTTTTTCCTCCAGCTGTTCTGAATGCTGAACTGCTTCCAGTTAAGATGTACTGGCATTCTCTTTGGTTTCCAGTCCTTTGAACATGCCATTCCCTCTGCCTTTGATGTAAATTCCTCTAGGAAGGCATCCTTGGTCCTCCAAGTATGGATAGTTATATTGCAGTTAGGGATCACAGCTAAACTTGCCCTTTTTTTCTCAATCCTATATATGAGGTTTACCCATTTTTAATTAGGTGGAAGGGGATAGTTTCATATTACTGAAACCATACAATATTTGTCCTTTTGTGTCTGGCTTATTTCACTCGACATAATGTCCTCAAGGTTCATCCATGTTGTCATATGCATCCCAAGTTCATTTCCTCTTACCGCTGAATAATATACTATTGTATGTGTATACCACTTATCCAGTCATCAGTTGATAGGCGCCTAGGTTGTTTCCACGTTTTGGCAATTGTGAATAATGCTGCAATGAACATCGGTGTGCAAAGATCAGTTCATGTGCTTGTTTTCGGTTCTTCTGAATATATTCCCAGTAGTCGGATTGCTGCATTGTATCGTAGTTCTATATTTAGCTTCCTGAGGAACCGCTAAATTGTCTTCCACAGTAGCTGCACCATTCTGCATTTCCACTAACAGTGAAGGAGTGTTTCTTTTTCTCTACTTCCTCTCCAACACTTGTAGTTTTCTGTTTTTGTGTTTTTTTTATAATGGTCATTCTGTAAGATGTGAAATTATACCTCATTGTAGTTTTAATTTACATTTCCCTAATAGCTAGTGATGGTGAACATCTTTTCATGTGACCTTTAGCCATTTGTATTCTTTGGAAATACTTCTTTTCAAGTCTTTTGCCCATTTTTAAATCGGGTTGCTTGTATCTTTATCTTTGAGTTGTATGATCTCTTTATACATCAAGGAACTCAAAGTTTCCAAATATTTTCTTCCATTGAGTAGGCTGCCTTTTCACCTCCTTGACAATGTCATTTGAAGCACAAAATTAATTTTGAGGAGGTCTGATTTATCCATTTTTTCTTTCCTTGCTTGTGATGTTAGTGTAAGGTTTAGAAAACCACCTCCTACCGTAAGATCTTTTTTCTCTCTTTATTTTAAAAGAAGCTTTAGATTATGTGACTGTTACAGAAAAAATATAGGGGATTCCCATATACCCCAAACCCCCTCCCACAATTTCCCCCCATTAACATCTTTTATTAGTGTGGTACATTTGTTACAATTGATGAACACATATTGCATTGCTACTAACTATGGTCTATAGTTTACATTATGGTTTACGCTTTGCACTGCACAATTTTATAGGTTTTGACAAAATGTATAATAGCTTGTGTCTGTCGTTGCAATATCACACAGAACAACTCCAATGTCCCAAAAATGCCCATGTTACTACTATTCCTCCCTCTCCCTTTCCTCAGAACCTCTGGTGACAACTGTCTTTATATCAATGTTACAAGTTCTTCCATTATTAGAATAATAATAAGCCTACTTTAGTCAATAATTGTGTTCCCCGCTTATGTTTGTTCATTCCTCAGTCTTGAGAATTTGAGGATGGTTATGCCCACTATGCTTCTGATTGAGAGGAGGCTTAGATCCCATGGGCCAGATGGATGGAACTGTCTAGCTAACATCTGTAGATACTCTCTGTTTTGGGGATGAGCATTGTCTATCATCATCCTTTTGTTAGTTTTCCCGGGTGAGTCCATTGAACTGGAGAGTTGAAGTTGGCTGCAACTCTGTTGAGATTCAGGGCTCAACTGACATTTGAACAGACTGAAGATTTAAATCTCTGGGATATATATTTAATGGGTGTAGTGCTAATTATAGGTTCCAATAAAAGGGGCAGAAGAACTATGTGTGGGAAAATTATAAATGAGCCTTACTCTGATGTATTACAGAGATAGGTTATCATGTATTTCAAGATAAGGCCCACTGATGGGGTGCTGATTGCCTGGGGTTTTCTGCCCTGTCTATAGTGTCTAAATGTCTCTAGAGCCCTCAGGAGCACCCCTGCTTGAGACACTGTTTACTGTGGTTGTCACTGAGATCCTCCTGAGATGTGCATAAGTGTAACCTCTGGAATGACCTCCCAACTCATTTGAAATCTCTTAGCCATAAAAACTCATTATTATTAAATATACCCCCCATTTGGTTTAGGTCTTTTTCCAAATGCTTTGCTCGATGGCATTTGGTAATAATCCCTTGGTTCCAGGGAGGCTCATCCCTGAGAGTCATGTCCCACATCGGGAGGAAGGTAGTGAGTTTATATTCTCTATTAGAGAATTTAGTAGGATTCCCCAGCATGGGAATTCAATAATCTGTTGGTTATTGTGTGGGTCTCCACCCACTGAGACAACACCCCATGACCACATGAATGTTTTCATATTCCATAGAGGCGTGCCCCAGGTGCACCCCTCCCCACACATTCCCCCACCCCCACCCCAAACCAGTGTTTCTCCCCTGCCACTGTTGTAACCCTTTTGCAATCCAAAACCTCTCCCCAACAAAGCCAAAAATTTAATAAAATCAAATTAAAATAAATTAAAAAATTTAAAAAATTATTTTGCATTGTGCCTTTCATCACTGTAAGATCTGTTATCTTTTATGTACATTGACAATTTCTTCTGTATGTTCCCCCAGTGTTTTTTTCTCTTTATTTTCCAAGAAGCTTTAGATTATGGAAAAGTAACATAGAAAATATAGGGGGTTCCTATGTACCCCCTTCTCCACCAACATCCTCCCCTACCAATAACATCCTACAAGAGTATGGTACATTTGTTACAAATGATGAACAAATATCGAAGCATTGCTACTAACCATAGTTAGTGGTTTACATTATAGTCTACCTTTTGCACCGCACACTTTATACGTTCTGACAAAACATATTATGATCTGTATCTGTCACTGAAAGATCATGCAAAACAGTTCTAATGTCCCCAAAATGCTCTATGTTCCACCCATTCTTCCCTCTCCCTCCCCTAGGAACCTATGGCAACCACTAAGTTTCAGTTTTTCAAGAATAAGGTTCATAGTTACATGCATTAATATTGAGAGTTTGACATACTGGCCTGTTTTCTTTTATTAGGCACTGCCTATGTACTTGAGAGATTCTTGTCCCTCTATTTGAGAACATAGCAGGACTCCCCTGGATAGGAGTTTAATATTTTCTTGTTTATTGTGTGTATCTCCACCACTGAGATAACACCCTATGACAAGATGAACACGTTCGTATTCCATAGAAGCATTCCTCAAGTGCACCCTTTCCTACATATCCCCCACCACAAACACCCTGCACCAGTGACCATGCATGGCCATATTTGCCAAAAGAATGTTCTTGTCATTGTAATTTCAACCACAGACCTACAAATCCCCAGCGTTCCCCTGTTCTTTCCTCCAGCCCTCCCCTCAGTTCCATAGATAGTCCAATGCAACCCCTGTACCTTGCTCATGCTCACATTCCAGCACTATTGACCCCACTCACATTTCTGATTCACTGTCATCCCCATTCACTGCCAAACCACCCCCTTCCACCTTATCATATGTTTTGCCATATTAGGGCATCAGCTCACCACACACTACTCACTGTCTGTCTCCTGGATAACCTATATTCCAGACTCTAGCTCTGTGAGTCTGCTCAGTATGCTTAGGCCATATCAGTGAGGTCATGCAATATTTTTCCTTAGTGACTTGTTTACTTGACTCAACATAAGGTCTTCAAGATTTATCCATGTTGTCACATGTGTTAATACTTCATTCATTCTTATAGCTGAGTAATATTCCATTGTATGTATATACCACATTTTGCTTATGCATTCTTCTGTTGATGGACACTCGGGTTGCTTCCAGCTTTTGGCAATAGTGAATAATCCTCTTATGAACATTGTTATGCATATATCTGTTTGTGTCCCTGCTTTCACTTCTTCTGGGTATATATCCAGTTGTGGGATTGCTGGATCATATGGCATTTCTATAGTTAGCTTCCTGAGCATGTGAAACCATGCTCCACAATGGCTGCACCATTCTGTAGTCCCACCAGCAGTAGATGATGGTTCCCATTCCTCCACATCCTCTCCAACACTTGTAGTTTTGTTTTTCTTGATAGCTGCACAGTCTAATAGGTATAAGATGATATCTCATTGTAGTTTTGACTGGCATTTCCCTAATAGCTAGTGATGTTGAGCATCTTTTCATGTACTGTTTATCCATTTGTATTTCCTCTTTGGAAAAGTGTCTATTCAGATCTCTTGCCCACTATTTAAATGGGCTGTTTGTCTTTTTACTTTCTAGATGTAGGATTTCTTTATATATCCTGGATATCGGGCCCTTATCAGATAAGTGGTTCCCAAATATTTTCTCACATTGAGTAGGTGTCTTTTCAGTCTCTTGACAAACTCCTTTGAAGCACAAAAGTTTTTAGTTTTGAGGAGTTCCCATTTATCTATATTTTCTTTTGTTTCCCATGCTTTGGGTGTAAAGTTTATGAAACCATTTCCTACTACAAGATCTCATAGATTCTTCCCTATATTTTCTTCTAGGGGTTTTATGGTCTTGGCTCTTATATTTATGTCTTTGATCTACTTTGAGTTAATTTTTGTATAGGGCATGAGATGGTGATCCTTTCTCATTCTTTTGGATATGGATATCCATTTCTCCCAGTACCATTTGTTGAAGAGGCCATTCTGTTCCAGTTGATTGGGCTTGGTGGACTTGTTGAATATCTCTTGACCATATTTGTGAGGATCTGTATAGTACTCTCCATTTGGTTCCATTGTTCAGTATGTCTATCCTTGTGCCAGTACCATGCAGATTTGACTGCTGT
Source organism: Cabassous unicinctus (assembly GCA_029593785.1). NCBI lineage: Eukaryota > Metazoa > Chordata > Mammalia > Cingulata > Chlamyphoridae > Cabassous > Cabassous unicinctus. The sequence goes on along the minus strand of JAQZBX010059028.1, from coordinate 9,352 downwards.
AGTTTTGTAGTATGCTTTAAAGTCAGGTAGCGTGATTTCTCCAATTTCATTTTTCTTTTTCAATGTTTTTGTCTATTAGGGGCCCCTTGTTCTTCCAAATACATTTCATAATTGGCAGTAAAAAAAATGCTGTTGTAGTTTTTATTGGGATTGTGTTAAATCTGTAAATCAGTGTGGGCATTACAGACATAATGATGTTAAGTCTTCAATCCATGAACATGGAACATTCTTTCATTTACTTAGGTCTTCCTTGATTTCCTTTAACAATGTTAAAGCATTTGACAAAATACAGCATCCCTTCTTGATAGAAATACTTCAAACTATAGGAATAGTAGGATACGTCCTCAACACAATAAAGGGTATATATGAAAAACCCACAGTTAACATCATATTCAATGGTGAAATGCGAAAGGCTATCCCTCTAAGATCTGGAACAAGACAAGGATGCCCACTGTCACTGCTCTTATTTAATATTGTGTTAGAAGAACTTGCTTGAGCACTTAGGGAAAAAAAAGAAATAAAAGTATCCAAATTGGAAAGAAAGAAGTAAAAATTTCACTATTTGCGGATGACATGATCCTATATATAGAAAGCCCAAAAATCTACAACAAAACTTCCAGAGCTGATAAATTAATTCAGTAAAGTTGCAGTATATAAGGTCAACATGCAGAAATAAGTAGCATTTCTGTATACTAATAATGAGCAATCTGAGGAGGAAATCAAGAAAAACATTTCATTTACTATAGCAACTAAATGAGTCAAATATCTATGAATAAATTTAACTAAATATGTAAAGGACTTGTACACAGAAATCTATCATAAGATCTTGAAGATGTTTACCCTACATTTACTTCTAGGAATTTTATGGTTCCAGCTTATATATTTATGTCTTTGATCTATTTTGAATTAATTTTTTTTTGTATTAGTTGTGAGGTAGAAGTTACACTTTCATTTTTGTAAATGGATATCCTGCACCATTTGTTGAAGAGACTGTTCTGTCCCAGAACAGCCTTGTTCTTAACAGCCTTGTCAAAAATCAGTTGACCATAGATGTAAGGGTATATTTCTGAAGTCTCAATTCAATTATATTGGTCAATATGTCTATGTTTATGCCAGTACCATACTATTTTTTTTACCACTGAAGCTTTGTAATATGCTTCAAAGCCAAGAAGTGGGAGGTCTCCAATTTCATTCTTCTTCTTCAAGATATTTTGGGCTATTCATCACCCCTTACCCTTCAAAATAAATTTGATAATTGGCTTTTCCAATTCCGCAAAGAAGACTGTTGGAATCTTGATAGGAATTGCATTAAATCTGTAAATCACTTTGAGTAAAATTTACATCTTAACAGTATTTATTCTGATAAACCATGAACATAGAATGTCCTTCCATTTATTTAGATATTCATTTATTTTATTTAGCAATGTTTTGTAGTTTTCTGAATACAGGTCCTTTACATCCTTGTTTAAATTTATTCCTAAATATTTGATTCTTTTAGTCACTATTGTAAATGGAATTCTTTTCCTGATTTCTTCCTGAGACTGCTTATTACTAGTGTATAGAAGCACTTCTGATTTTTTTGCATCTTAATCATGTATACTGCCACTTTGCCAAACTCGTTTATTAGTCTAGTAGCTTTGTTGTAGGTTTTTCAGGACTTTCTAGATTTAGGATTATGTCATCTGAAAATAGCGAAGATTTTACTTCTTCCTTTCCGATTTGGATTCCTTTTATTTATTTTCTTGCCTAATTGTTCTGGCTAGAACTTCTAGCACAATATTGAATAACAGTAATGACAGTGGGCATCCTTGTCTTTTTCACAATCTCAGCAGGAAAGATTTCAGTCTTTCACCACTGAGTACAGGGTTAGCTGTGGGTCTTTCATATATGCCCTTTATCATGTTGAGAAAGTTTCCTTCTATTGCTATATTTTGGAGTATTTTTACCAGGAAAGGATACTGGATTTTGTCAAATGCTTTGTCTGCATCAATTGAGATGATCATGTGATTTTTCTCCTATGCTTTATTAATATGGTGTAATACATTGATTGATTTTCTTGTGAACCATCCTTGCATACCTCGGACAAAACCCACTTGATCATGGTACAAAATTCTTTTCATGTGCTGTTGGATTTGTTTTGCAGGTATCTTGTTGAGTATTTTTGCATTTATATTCATTAGAGAGATTGGTCTGTAATTTTCCTTTCTATTATATCTTTACCTGGCTTTGGTATTAAGGTGATGTTCACAGACTGAATTTTGTAGTGTTCCCTCCTCTTCAATTTTTTTGGAAGATTTTGAGCAGAAATAGTATGAATTCTTCTTTGAATGATTGGTACATTTCAATTGTAAAGCCATCAGTTCCTGGGCTATTCTGTTTCGGAGGTTTTTGGTGACTGACTCAAGCTCTTTACCTGTGATTGATTTGTCGAAGTCTTCTATTTCTTTTAGGTTCTGTGTAGGTTGTTCTTGTGTTTCTAGGAAATTGCCCATTACTTCAAAGTTATCTAGTTTGTTGATATATAGTTGTCATAATAACCTCTTAGCTTTTTAATTTTGGGGGGGTCAGTAATAATGTCCCACTCACATTTTTGATTTTATGTATTTGGATCTTCTCTCTTTATTTCTTTTTCAGTCTAGCTCAGAGTTTGTCAATTTTTTTGATCATCTCAAAATACCAACTTTTAGTTTTGTTTATTCTATTTTTTTTGTTGTTGTTGTTCTCTGTTTCATTTATTTCTGCTCTAATCTTTGTTATTTCTCTCCATCTGCTTGCTTGGGGATTAGATTTTTGTTCTTTTTTTTCTAGTTCCTCTCTTTATATAGTTAGTTCTATGATTGTCACTCTTTTTTCCTTTTTAATGTAGGCATATAGAGTTATAAATTTCCCCCTTAGCATGCCTTTGCTACTTACCGTAAGTTTTGATATTATGTGTTGTTGTTTTCACTCATCTTGAGATATTTACCAGTTTCTCTTGAAATTTCTTCTTTGACTCACTTTTTAAGAGAGGGTTGTTTAACCACCATGAATGTGTACATTTTCCAGACCTCTGCCTGTTATTGATTTCCAGCTTCATTCCATTATGATCAGAGAAAGTGCTTTGTATCATTTCAGTCTTTTAAAATTTATTGAAACCTATTTTGTGACCTAACATGTGGTCTGTCCTGGAAAGTAATCCATGAGCTTAAGAATGTGTATCCTGCTGTTTTGTTTTTAAAAAAAAGCAAAGCTGTTATGAGAGATTGTATATGTATGTTAGGTCTAGTTCATTTATCAAATTATTCAAGTTCTCTATTTCCTTATTGATCTTTTGTGTAGATATTCTATCTATTGATGTGAGCAGTGTATTGAAGTCTTCAGCTAATATTGTAAAGATGTCTGTTTCTCCCTTCGGTTTTGGCATTGCTTGCCTCATTATTGGGGCACCCTGGTTAAATGCATAGATATTTATGATTGTTATTACTTCCTGGTAGAGTGCCCATTTTATTAATATATAACGTCCTTCTTTGTGTCTCATAACGGCTTTGCTTTTTTTAAAATTAACTTAAAAAAATTTTTAAAGATACTTAGATTACATAAATGTTACATAAAAAATATAGGGGATTCCCATATGCCCCGCTCCCTACCCCTCCCACATTTTCCCACATTAACAACATCCCTCATTAGTGTGGTACATTTGTTACAACTGATGAACACATTTTGGAGCATTGCTACTAAGTGTGGATTATAGTTTACATCATAGTTTACACTCTCTCCCACACAATTTTGTAAGTTATGGAAAGATATATAATGGCCTGTATCTGTCATTGCAATGCCATTCAGGACAATTCCCAAGTCCCAATCTTGTCGTAGTGTTTTGCATCAGTGAGTGGAGACCCATATAATGAGCGGGAAGGTGTTGGACTCCCATCCGGGGGAGTCCTGCTATGTCCTCAGATAGAGAGGTGGGAGTATCTCAAGAGCATAGGCAGTGTCTAATAGGGGAGGACAGACCAGTATGTCAAGCCCTCATTGTTGTTGCAAGTAACTATGAATCTTGTTATTCAAGGAGTGAAGCTTGGTGGTTGCCTTGGCTCCTGAGGGGAGGGGAGGGAGAAATAGAATAGATGGAACACGGGGCATTTTGGGAGTGATGGAAGTGTTCTACATGATCTTGCAATGATGGATACAGGCCATGTTAAATATCATCAAAATTTATAAAAGTGTATGGTCTAAAATGTAAACCTTAATGTAAATCATTGACCATGGTTAGTAGCAGTGTTTCAGTATTTGTACATCAGTTGTAACAAATGTACCATCCACATGTAAAATTTTATTAATAGGGGAAAGGGGAAAAGGGGTATGTTGGGTATATGGGAATCCCCTATATTCTGTATGTAACTTTTCTGTAACCTAAGCTTCTTTGAAGACAAAATGAAAAACAATGACACTGGAGGAATTAATGGGAGAAAATGTTACTGTACATATAAGACAGCAATTCTTACAGTGAAGAAAGACATAAGGTCAAAAATTTTTTTTTAAGTTTCATATTTTTAAATTTTTTGTTATTCAAAAATTTTTAATTTTTTTTGTTATTTTTAAAACTATCATTATTATTTCATTTTATTAGTTGTATTTGGTTATTTTGTTGGCTTCATTTTTGAAGAAGTTTTGGACAACAGAAGGGTTACAACTGTGAAAGGGAAGGATCATTGGTGCGGGGTATCAGCGATGGGGGATGCATGGGAGGAGATTCACCTGAGGCATACTTGTAAGGCATATACATGTGTTCATGTGTTCATGGGGCATTGTCATGGTGGGTGGAGATACACACAATAACTGAAAGAATATTGAATTCCCATCCTGGGGGGCTCTGCCACATTCTCTAATGGGACAGCAAGAATCCCCTGAGTACAGGGATAGTGACTAGTGAAGGAGGATGGACCATTGATGGGCCCTTGATATTGATGACTGTACTTACGAACCTTTACTTTTGAAATTGAAACTTATCCTAGAATTATAGGGTGCCTAAGAGTTACCTCCAGAGCCTCCTTGTTGCTCAAATATGGCCTTTCTCTAAACAGCTTTGCTTTTGAAGTCTATTTTATTTGATATTAGTATAGCAACCCCAGCATTTTTTGTTTGTTTGTTTGTTACTGTACGCATGTAATATCTTTTTCCTGCCTTTTACTTTCAACCTATTTGTATCCTTGGGTCTAAGTTGAGTCTCTTGTAGATAGCATATAGATTGGTCATATTTTTCATCCATTCTGCCAGTCTGTGTCTTTTGATTGAGGAGTTTAATCCATTCTCATTCAATGTTATTATTATAAAGGTAGTACTCACATTGCCCATTTTATCTTTTCGCTTTTTCATATCATATCCTATTTTTATCACTCTTTTTTTTATCATTTTGGTTACTTTTACTAATAATCTTCATTTCTAGACTGTATTCCAAGCCTCTCTCTCTCCTGTTTTTTTCTTTTCAGCCTGCTGGTCTTCCTTTAGTGTGTCTCATATGGCTGGTCTCTTGTTAAAAAACATTTTCAGTTTCTGATTATCTGTGAATGTCTTATACTCTCCCACATTTTCAAGGACAGTTTTCTTTGGTGTAGGATTCTCAGCCAGCAGTTTTTCTCTTTCAGTGTAAAGTATATCATACCACTGCCTTCTTGCCACCATGGTTTCTCATGAGAAAGTAACACTTAGTCTTATTGGGCATCCCTTTTATGTGATAAATTTCTTTTCTCTTGCGGCTTTCAGAATTATCTCTTTATCTTAGAAAAATATGGTATACTTTATGAATTTGTGTGTCATCCTTCTGCTGGGGTCATGCTAATCCTTTATCTTTTCAGTTGTGGTATATGTCATGCCAAAATCAACATGCTTTGTGTTTCCTTTTGAAGTAAAGCAAAACAATAATGAAACATTTTTGAAGAATATCATGAAGTTATTATTTATACAGTCTCTTTCAACAAATTTATGCCACTACATATGTGAAATTGAATGTAAAACAGTTAAAATGGAGAATTTTGGTAAATAAAAAGACTTTCTTCTCTATATATCTAGAAAACTGCCTCGTTTTTAAATTCCTTCATTGCAGAAGATTACTTCAACCCTTGACTCTAGTGCAGGGGAAATTTTCTTTCTCATTTTTGTTATCGTTGGGTATATACATATTGGTCAAAAGGGTCTTAACTTTCCCCTCATTTGATTAAATTTTAGACAGGTTTCTCCTTGACTCTAGGCCCCTTTAGACCCTCTCATCTTGGTCCTTAAATTACCCAGATGCCTAACCAGGGAGAGCTTTATATCCTTCTTCTACTCTGTCCTTTACAAAACCAAAGTGGCTTAATCATCGCAAAAAATAACATTCTGAACCAAATATCCCTTATTGCAAACTCAGTAAATCATATATCCTTCCCTGTGATAACCACCTTTAACATCCTTCAGTGCTTTTTCACTACTCCAACCCAGCCTTTAAAAATCCTGTTGTCTTTTATTTCATCAAAGTCGAGTTCAGACTTGGTTTTGAGCCTTTCCTCCCTATTGCAATAGCCTTGAGTAAAGTCATCCTTGATTGTTTAATATTGTCCGGTGCAGTTTTTTCCTTGATAATACAAATCTTAAAATTATGCATGGTAATGCCTTGCCTTTACTGAAACAATAGCTTCTTGTTGATTAAAGGCTAACATTTTATACCTTATCTCCAAAATTTTTTTCCAAGTTTGAGGAAATATCCTCCAAAACAGGGATGGAAAGTAAGGGGACAGAATTTTATTGCTGTTGAATGAATGGACCAGGAAGTACAGAAAATAGGCATTAATTTGTGAAAAAACTACTTTTGATTCATTCACTTTTTAAACTTAATTTCACATTCAATATTCCTTTTGACTTTTATACCAAAAATAATTGTAATAAACCAAGGGAACCAGTCCAGATAAACCATGACCTGGAGTTATGAAGTAAGCAGACATCAAAAGGACCTCATGAATTAGAATACTCTTCTGGATCACCAGTGTTCATTTTCACATGAGAAAGCTATTGAACTTAGTAAGTGATTATGGCTTAAGGATATTCTTATTCACTGAAGTCTAAGCATTGGTGTGTCTACACTTTTTGAAGTCAATAAATAATAAGTAAATATATCTGAGATAATTTATTTAAGATTCTACCCATATACATCTTTAATTGATAATTGACAGAAGTTGTTTATGCTTATATACCAATATTGGACTTTTTGAAGATCTATTTTGTTTTATTTTGGTGGACTCTGAGATAGGATTCTGCTTTAGTTTGCTAAGGGCTGCCAATGCAAAATACCAGATATGGGTTGGCTTTTGCAAAACGGATTTATTAGGGTAAAAGCTTACAGTTCCAAGGCTTTGAAAATGTCCAGATCAAGGCATCATCAAGAGATGCTGTCTCATCATGTTGCAGCTGTGGACCATCAGAGCCATGGAGGTATCATCTAAAGAGCTTCCTCTCAGAGCTCAGCCATGGGCAATCAAGCATATGGCTCATCTCTTCCCTTTCCTAGTTGCTTCAGCTTCACCTGCTCTGCTGATTCTAGTCTCTGTCCTCTATCTCAGCCGTTCGGGGTTTCTCTGTCTTCCTGCACCTGCAGGCCATCCTGGGGTCCTCTTTCACATGGCAGAGTAAATGGCAGTTCTCTTTCTCTGTGTTTCTCTGATGTTTCTCCCATTTACATAGAACTCCAGCAAGAGGGCTGAGATCCACACTGGGTCATGCCTCACTGAAGTACTCCAATCAAAGGCCCCCAACTGAATTCAGTCCAATCAAAGAGTCCTACACCCACAGGAATGGATTAACTCCAAGACCATGATCTTTTCTGGGATTCACAAAAAGCTTTAAACTGTCAGAGGTCCCCAGATTATCTGGTGTTTTTTTCTGAGATGCAATAGGTGAATCAATAAGATATCCAAATTATGAATTTGGCTAGGTAAGAGTGTGGCAGAGGCCCATAATAGATATGTTAGAGTAACAATTGTCAGTCTTTTTACTTACCAACTAGAAAATTGCTTAGAAAATTTTAAGTTTATCAAGAGGCTTTGTGATTTGCAGGGCAGAGAATTGACTTGTAAGTTTGAAAGTTAACATTAGTAGCTGGCAACAGTTAACATTTATTGAATGATAACAATGTGACAAGCTTAGCTAAGAGCTCCACAAGCGTCATCTTATTTAATGCATACAGTATTTTTATGAGGAGCAGAGTACTGCTAACCTGTTTTACAAGTGTGGAAATGATTTTATGATTAAGTTGTTGACAGGCAGAGCTGTGTTTTAAACACTAACTTAATCAAATTTAAGATTTACTTTCTTATACTAACTTCTATATGCCATTGCTTCTAAGATCTATTTCTTTTTGAACTAGATTTGTGTCTTGGATGAGCCTTTTAACTATTCAGGCTTTCAATTTTCATATGTATCAAATTAGAACATTAAATTAGATGATTTTTAAGATTTCTTTAATTTATACAATTTTACAATACAGTTAAGAATTTGGATGTTTATGCTAGTGAATACATGCAATAGAAATGTGCTCAATTTAACCTCTGTGTAGATTGTAAAGTCTGAGAGCACATCATTTATCTCCGTGTATTTCTTCCTAGTATCTACTAAAGCATTCTGCACCAACTCTCAGTGAGTGCTTGGGTAGTAGGTGGGATCATTGTGCTTCGTATTTCTTCTGGAAGTATGGAATTCAATGATCTTGCTCATATGAAATACTCAGAAGAATCAAGGGAGGTATTGCTTAATTGGTGCAGGGTTTCTATTTGATGTTATAAATAATTGGGTCAATGGATATTAGTGATGATAGCATAATATTGTGAATGTAATTAATATTGAATAGTAAACTTGAAAGTTGTTAAAGTGGGATATTTCGAGTGGTATACATGTTACCAAAAATGACCATTAGTAAGAAACAGTATCTTTTTGAGCTTCCTCTGTATTTTTTTTTTTAATGAGAAGTTTATTTAAACAACAAGATGCTTGGCTTGAAGGGAAAGCTTTCTAGGATTCATTTCTTTTAGAGTAATTTATCCCTACTTAAAGACAGATAGCTCTACATGTAACAGCTATGTACAAAAAAGTTACAATGGTTTTACAATGATAAATGAAAGACATTAAAATTCTCCAATCGAACAAGGTATGCAAGGATTTTTTATTTTGTTGGTTTTTGTTAAACAGTGAGAGCAAAATAACTTACTGGAATATAAAGATAAGAGCTGAATGAGCATGCCACTAAGGAGAAAGAGGGTATTTTCACAGAACCAGTATTTTTCCCCATCCCATCTCCATTTGATGTTGATCAAAACATACCATTGGCCATTTAGTTAAAAAAAAAAAA
>JAQZBX010059026.1:0-17613 GCA_029593785.1 Cabassous unicinctus | reverse complement strand
AGAGAGTTGGAGGAAAGTGTTAGAACAAGTAAAAATAAAAAAAGAGAAATAAAAACAACATATGGCATACATAAATTTTAAAAAAATATTGCTAATGTAAGTAATTCCTTGGCAGTAATAACATTGAAGGTAAATGGATAAAACTCTCCAGTCAAGAGACACAGTTAGCAGAATGGATAGGAAATATGACCCATCTATATGCTGTCTACAAGAAATTCACTTTAGATCCAAGGATATAAGGAAGCTTACAGGTAAATTGTTGGAAAACAATTTTACATGCAAACATTAATCAGAAAAGGGGAGGAGTAGCTCTACTAATATTGGAAAAAATAGACTTTAAATTCAAAACTATTGTAAGGCACAAAGAGGGACACTATATATTAATAATGTGGTCATTTATGAAGAAAAATAATCATAACATTTATGGACATAATAAAGCCTGAAAACAAATGAGGCAAATATTGGAAAAAACTAAGGGGAGAAAAAGATGCCACTACGATTATAGTAGGGGACTTTAATACAACATTATCACAATTGGACAGAACATCTCAACAGAGGATCAATAAAGAAACAGAAACTTTGAGTAACATGTTAGTGGATCTGGACCTAATAGACATATACAGAGTTATACACCCAAATATAGTGATATACACATTCTTTTCAAGCATACGTGGATGATTCTCCAGGATAGGCCACATGCTAGGCCACAGATAAACACTCAATAAATTCAGAAATATTGAAATTATATGAAGTAATTTCTCTGGCCACAATGGAAAGAAGCTGGAAATCAGTAAGGGGCCAAGAACCAGATTGGGCACAAAGATATGGAAGTTAAGCAACACACTCTTAGACAATCTGTAGGTCAAGGAGGAAACTGCAAAAGAAATCAGTAACTACCTTGAAATAAACAAAAATGACAACGTAACATATCAAAACCTATGAGATGCAGCAAAAGCAGAGCTGAGAGGGAAATTCATAGCCATAAATGCCTACATTAAAAAAGAAAAAAGAGCTAAAATCAAAGACCTAACTCCATACCTGGAGGAATTAGAAAAAGAAAGCAACCTAACCCCAAAGCAAGTAGAAAGAAGGAAATAACAAAGATTACAGCAGAGCTGAATGAAATTAAAAATAAGAAAACTTTAGAAAAAATAAAAAAAAACAAATCTGGTTCTTTGAGAAGATTAATAAAATTGACAAACCCTTAGCTAGACTAACAAAGAAAAAAAGGGAGAAGATGCAAATACATAAAATAAAAAATGAGGGAGGGGATATCTCTACTGACCCCACAGAAAAAGAGGGTAATAAGAGGATACTTTGAAAAATTTTATGTCAACAAGTTAGATAATTTAGAGGAAATGGACTTCCTAGAAACACACAGCAGCTAACATTGACAAAAGAAGAAACTGATGAGTTCAATTGACCAATCACGATAATAAAATTGAATTAGTCATCAAGAACTTCCCAACTAAGAAGAACCCAGGACCAAACAGATTCATAGCTGAATTCTACCAAATATTCTGGAAAGAACTAACACCAATCCTGCTTAAAATCTTCCTAAAATTAGATGTGGAAGGAACATTGCCTAACTTACTATATGATGCCAACCTAACTCTAATACCAAAGTCAAACACAGATGCCACAAGAAAGGAAAACTATATAACAATCTTTAATGAACCAAGCTACTAAAATCCTCAACAAAAGTCTTGGTATCATATTGAACAACACATCAAATGAATTATATACCATGACCAAGTGGGTTTCAACACCTGTATGCAAGGATGGTTCAACATGAGAAAATCAATGAATATAATAAACCACATAAACATAAACAGAGAGAAAGAAAAAAAAATCACATGATCATTGCTATAGCTGCAGAAAATCCATTCAACAAAATAAAACACCTCTTCTTTTTAAAATCACTTCAAAAGATCTGAATAGAAGGAAATTCCATCAACATTACAAAGGGTGTAAATGAAAAATCCACAGCTAACATCATATTAAATGGTGAAATCCTAAAAGCTTTCCCTCTAAGATGTAGAACAAGAAAAGGATTCCCATTTTCACCACTCTTATTTAACATTGTTTTAAAGGTACTTCCTCAAGCACTTAGACAAGAAAAAGACAAAAAATGCATCCAAATTGGAAAGGACAAATTAAAAACTTCAGTTTTTGTGGTTGACATGATCCTATACATACAAAGCTCAAAGAAATCTACAACAAAACTTCTAGAGCTTATAAATGAGTTCAGTTAGTGGCAGATTATAAGATCAATGTGTGAAAATCAGTAGCATATCTGTACACCAATAATGAACAATCTCAAGAGAAATGAAGAAAAAAATCCTATTAAAAATAGCAACTAAAAGAATCACATACCCAGGAAAATATTTAACTAAAAATGTCAATGATTTCTATGCTGAAAACTACACAACACTATTAAAAGAAATCAAGGAACACCTAAATAAATTGAAGAATATTCCCTGTTCATTCATAGGAAGACATCATTAAGATGTCTTTCTTACCCAAACTGATTTACATATTTAACACAATCCCAATACCAGAAATTTTTTTTACTGAATTGGGAAAGGTAATTATGAAATTTATTTGGAAGGGCAACAGGTCCCAAATAGCAAAACACATATTGAAAAAGTAAAATGAAATAGAAGAAATCTATTTCTTCTTTTATTTGACTTTAAAATATACTACAAAGCTACAGTGTTCAAAATTTCATGTTATAGGAACAAATATAGACATACTGACAAATAGAACCAAATTGAGAGTTCTGATATACATTATTGCATACACTGTCAACTGATATTTTACAAGGTCATCAAGCTCATTCAACTGGGAGAGAATGGCCTTTTCAACAAATGGTGCTTGGAGAGCTGGATATCCATATCCAAAAGAATGAGAGAGGAACAGAATCTCACACCTTAAACAAAAATTAACTCAAGATGGATCAAAGACCTAAATATAAGAGCCAAGACCACAAATATCTTGGAAAATAATTTAGGAATTAATTTACAGGATCTTGTAATAGGAAATGGTTTCATGAAATTTACACCCAAAGCATGAGCAGCAAAGGAAAAAGTAGATAAATGGGACATCCTCAAAATCTTTTTGTACCTCAAAGGAGTTTGTCAAGAAAGTGAAAATGCAGCCTACTTAATCGGAGAAAATATTTGGTATCCAACAATTCAATAGGGGTTACTATCCAGTACATATAAAGAATTCCTACTTCTCAAAAATAAAAAGACAAACAACCCTTTTAAAAAATGGGCAAGTGATTTGAGTAGACACTTCTCCAGAGAAGAAATACAAATGGCTAAATAGCACATGAAAAGATGCTCAAATCACTAGCTATTAGGGAAATACTCATCAAAACCACATTTATGTATCATCTTACACCCATTAGACTGGTGGCTATTAAAAAACAGAGACTACAAGTGTTGGAAAGGATGTGGAGGAATGGGATCACTTATCCACTGCTGGTGGGGATGTAGACTGGTACAGTCATTGTGAAGGACAGTTTGGTGGTTCTTCAGAATGTTAACTATGGAACTGCCTTATGATCCAGCAATCCTACATCTGTGTTATATACGAAAGAATTGATAGCAGGGACACGAAGAGATATATGCACACCAATGTTCATAGTGGCATTATTCACTATTGTCAAAAGTTGGAAACAACACAAATGTCCATTAACAGATGAATAGATAAATAAAATGTGGTATATACATACAATGGAATATTACTCAGCTGTAAGACAGAATACAGTGTTAACAATGGGATAACATGGATGAATCTTGAAGACTTCATGTTGAGTGAAGCAACCCAGGCCCTGAAGGACAGATATTACTTGACCTCACTTAAATGAATTAAGCAAATTGAATGACTCACAGAGATAGAGTCTGGAAGATAAGTTTACAGGAGACAGAAAAGGAGAAGGTTGTGAGTCAATGTCCATATCGGCAAAATCTACAAAAAGGTGGAAAGGTATAGTGCAGTGGATTGGCAGGATAGTGGTGTAATGTTATTGGGTTAGGCAGTGCAGATATGTGAAGGAGGTAGGATGGCTAAAGTGGATTGGATTATCCACAGAATGGGGTGAGGGTTGGTGAAGGGAGCAGGTGAACTCTGGGAATTTGTGGGTATGTGGTTGAAACTACAATGTTGAGAATATTCCTTTGACAAATGTGGCGGGGGAGGATTACTGACTGGTTTAGTGTGTTAGATATGGGGGACATGCAGGACAGGGTTCAACTGAGGCAGGCCTCTAGGGAGTGTGTGAGTGTTCATTTTGTCATAATGGGTTATATTAGTAGGTGGAGACCCACATAATAAGTGACAATATGTTGGACTCCCATCCTGGGGAGTCCTGCTATATTCTCAATTAGAGGGGTGGGAGTCTCCCAAGAGCATAGGCAGTGTCTAATAGGGGAGGACAGACCAGTATGTCAAGCCCTCAATGTTGTTGCAAGTAACTATGACTCTTGTTCTTCAAGGAGTGAAGCTTCATGGTTGCCAAAGTTCCTAAGGGATGCAGGAGGGAGGAAAAAATATATGGAACATGGGACATTTTGTGGTCAATGGAATTTTACTACATGATCTTGCAATGATGGATACAGGTCACATTAGATTTCATTAAAATTTTAAAAATATGGTCCAAAATGTAAACTATAGTGTAAATCATTGACCAGGGTAAGTAACAAAGTTTCAATATTTGTACATCAATTGTAACAAATGTACCCTCCATATGTAAAATGCTATTTGTTGGGTAAAGGGGAAAAGGGGGAGGATGTCAGGTATATGGGAGTCCTCTATATTCTGTCCATGACTTTTCTGTAACATAAACTTTGAAGACAAAATGAAAAAATTAAGACACTGGGGGAATAAACAGAAGAAAACATCACTGTACTTACAAGACAACAGATCTTACAGTGATGAAAGACATAATGCCAAAAACTTTTTAAAAATATTTTTTCATTATTTTTATTAACCCATATTTTGTTTTTTAGTTTTATTTAAAAAATTTTTTTTGAATTTTATTTATAATTTTTAAAACTCTCAATATTATTCATTTTCTTGTTAATCATATTTGCTATTTTATTGCTTTCATTTTATAAAGAAGTTTTGGATCACAGAAGGGTTACAACTGTGGCAGGGAGGACCATTGCTACATGGCATCAGTGATAGGGAATATACGGGAGAAGGTTCACCTGAGGCTTTCCTATAAGGCATGAAAATGTGTTCAAGTGCTCATGGAGCATTGTCACAGTGGGTGGAGATATTGAATTCCCATCCTGGGGAGCTCTGCCACATTCACTAATGGAACAGCAAGAATCCCCTGAGTACAGGTCAGTGATTGGTGAAGGAGGAAGGTCCATTGATGGGTCCTTGATATTGATGACTGTATTTATGAGCCTTTACTTTTGAAATTGAAACTTAGTCTAGTATTATAGGTTGCCTAAGACTTACCTCCTGAGAGCCTCCTTGTTGCTCAAATGTGACCTCTCTCTAAGCCAAACTCAGCATATAAATGCAGTATCTTCCCCCTAGAATGGGACCTGACTCCTGAGGATGAGCCTACCTGGAACCAAGGGATTACTACCAAGCACCAATTAGCAATGCAATTGGAAAAAGACCTTGACCAAATGGGGGAAAATGTAAAGAAAAAATGTGTTTATATGGCTAGGAGAATTCAAAGTGAGTCAGGAGGTCATTCCAGAGGTTATGCTTATGCACTTAGCAACAGGATCTCATTGACTGCCAGAGTAAATACTACCTAAATTAGCAGAGCTCCTGTGGGCTTGAGAGACATCTAGACACTATAGGCAGGACAGAGAGCTCAGGAAATTGGTGCCTTGTGAGTGGGCACTACTTTGGAATTTATGCTCCCAAATGTGACAGAGTTGGATTCAGTAGTGTTTTCCTTACACATTTCTCTTCTGCCTCTTCTATTTAAACCTATAGTTAGTAATAGAGTTGATAGGTGTATGTCCAAGAAACATAGTTTTTGGGCTATCTATGTGCCAGCTCATTCCTGAATTTCAACAGAGTTGCAACACCTACTCTCCAGTTAATTGGATTTACACAGGACAACAAACAAGGAGATGATGATGGACAATGACCATCTCAAGGAACAGAGAGAGTCTGCAACTGCAAGCAAGGTAGTCCCATCTGCCCTATGATATCTAATCCCTCTCTCAATTAGAGGTGGAATGGTCACCACCATCCTAGAATCCTCAGGATTGGGGAAGGAACAATTTACTAAAGTACTTACTGATATTCTGCTATAGACTTATACTGATTCTGGCAATGGAAGGACTTATATCATTGATGTGGAGGCATTTGCCACTGGAGGTTCTGAGGGGAGGGAGAGGGAAAAGCAGTTGTAATACGGGAGCATTTTTAGGACTTGGGAATTGTCCTGAATGACATTGCAATGACAGATACAGGCCATTATATATCTTGCCAAACTTACAAAATTGTACAGGAAAGACTGTAAACTACAATGTAAACTCTAATTCACATTGTGTGACAATGCTCCAAAATGTGTTCATCAATTGTAAGAAATATACCACACTATTGAAAGATGCAGTTAATGTGGTAAAATGTGGGAGGGATAGTGAGCAGGACAATTGGGAATCTCCCATATTTTTTATGTAACATTTATGTAATCTAAGTATATTTTTAAAAATATAAAAACCATATTGAAAAAAAAAGGATGAGGAATGACTGGTCAAGTGTTTTGGAGACAGAATAGCATTTTCATAGGACAGGAGCTGATCACAGATCTCTCCAGGGAGGATCGCTGCAGATTCTGGAATTTTTATCCTACAATTTTCAACTTTGTAGAAGTCAGAGCAGTATACTGATAGCATTATGACACTTAATAAGCCTAGAGGAAAATGCACAATTAGTGAAAAGGAGCATGAATATGATTTGACTGTAATGTAATGATTTCTATTCTAATGTAAAATTCAGATTGATAGTCATTCCTCAAATAGTTCAGTCTTGAACACTGTGGCATAACAGTGCACAATTACAGAGTGTGGATGACAGAAACCTTCTGGACAGAGGAAAGGTGATGTATTATTGAGACCCAGAAGGTCCACTGAGGAATGCAGATGTCCCAAGAGTTGATTGCTGCCTGATAACTCTGCTATGTCTTGCCTGTCTTGGATCGTTACACCAGAGCTGGAACCATTACAATGATAATGAAGCAGACTTTAGAAAAAGAGTCAACTTGACTTTGATATTTACTTAATGAAACTTATTTTTAATGACAAAACAAATATAACTTTAGATGTAATTTTACATGTAATAAGTTTAGAAAAGAATCAGATAAAAAGTAAATCACCGCCCATAATGAGTGGGAAAGGGTTGGACTCCTATCCAGGGGAGGACTGATATGTTCACAAACAGAGGTGTGGGAGGTGCTAAAGAGCATGGGTGGCTCCTAATAGGGGAGGACAAGCCAGTGTGACAAGACTTCTGTGTTGTTGCAAGTAACTATGAATCTTGTCATGCCAGGAGTGAAGCTGGGGGTTCACTGAGGGAAGGGGAAGGGAGGAATACAATAGATGGAACAGGGAATATTTAGTGGGCAATGGAAGTGTTCTACATGATCTTGCAATGAAGGACACAGGCCATGTTAAATCTCATCAAAATTTATAAAAGTGTATGGTCTAAAATGTAAACCATAATGTAAACCATTGACCATGTTTAGCAGCTATGTTTCACTACGGATATCCAGTTCTCAAAGCACCACTTGTTACAGAGGCCATTCTCTCCTGAGTGGGCTTGGTGACCTTGTCGAATATCAGATGACTGTATATGTGAGGATCTACATCAGAACTCTCAATTTGGTTCCATTGGTCAGTGTGTCTATTCTTGTGCCAATACCATGCAGTTTTGAGCACTGTAGTTTGTAGTAGGTTTTAAAGTCAGGTACTGTGATACCTCCAACTTCATATTTTGTTTTCAATATATCTTTGGCAATTTGGGGCATCAAAAATCAACTCAAGATGCATCAAACATATAAATATGAGACAAACCATGAAGACTTTGGAAGATAATGTAGGGAAGGATCTACAGGACCTAGTAATAGGAAATGCTTTCATGAACTTCACACCCAAAGCATGAGCAGCAAGAGAAAAAAATAGGTAAATGAGATCTCCTCAAAATTAAAAACTTCTGCACCTCAAAGGACATTATTAAGAAAATAAAAAGACAACCCACCCAATGAAAGAAAATATTTGACAAACATATATCTGATAGGAGCCTAATATCCTGCATATATAAAGAAATCCTAGACCTCGGAAATAAAAAGACAAGCAACCCATTTATAAAATGGACAAGTGACCTGAAAAGACACTTCTCCAAGGAAGAAATACAAATGGCTAAAAAGCACATGAGAGAATGCTCGACATTGCTAGCTATTAAGGAAATGCAAATTAAAACTACAATGAGATACCATCTTACACCCACCAGACTGGAAGCTATTGAAAAAACAGCAGACTCTAAGTGTTGGAGAGGATGTGGAGGAATAGGAACACTCATCCACCGCTGGTGGAATTGTAGAATAGTCCAGCCACTGTTCAGGACAGTTTGACAGTTCCTCAGAAAACTAACAATAGATCTTCCATATGATCCAGTGATTCCACTGCTGGGTATATACCCAGAAGAACTGAAAGCAAAGACACGAACAGATATATGCACACCAATATTCATAACAACATTGTTCACAATTGCCAAAAGTTAGAATCAGCCCCAGTGTCCATCAACAGAAAAATGGATAAACAAAATGTGGTACATCCGTACAATGGAATATTACTCAGCTGTTAGAAGAAATAAAGTGCTAACACATGGAATAACATGGATGAATCTTGAAGACCTTATGTTGAGTGAAGCAGTCAAGCATTGAAGGATGAACATTATATGACCTCACTGATTGAATTGAGGAAAGTGAGCAGTGACTGAGAACCATTGTCTGAAAGATAGGTTAACCAGGGAGAGAAAGAAAAGAGAAGGTTGTGAGCCATCACCCATATGGACATACTCTATGGTAAAGTGATAGAATATTGTTGCATATTGAAAGATAGGAAGGGTGGGTATTGATATTACTGGTTTTGGTGGTGCAGGGTCGACTGGTGGGTAGACTAGGATGGGTGGGGTAGAATTCCAAAGATACAGCAGGGAGATGGTAGGGGGAAAATGTGCCTAATAGGGGAGGATAATAAGCTTGCCAAGATATCTTGTTGCATGTAACTATGAATCTTGTCATACAATGAGTCAAGACAGAGGAGAGTTATGTGCCCCAGGGGGATGGGGAGGAAGGAACAGAAAAGTTCAAATAGGGGATATTTAGTGGTAAGGGGAAATGTTTTTCATTATCTTACAATAATGGACACAGGACACAGTAAATATCATAAAAAATTATTAAACTGTACCGTCTAAATTGTAAACTATACTGTAAACCATTGACACTGTTTAGTAGCTGTGTTTCACTATCTGTATAACAGTTATAAGAATGCTACCATCCACATTAAAAGGTTTTAATATGGGGTGAAGAAAGGGGAAGGAGGTTGGGTATATGAGAGTCTCTAGTATTCTGTGTGTGACTTTTCTGTGACCTAAAACTTCTTTGAAAATTAAATGAAAATTTGGGAGACACTGGGGAGTGAGAGGGAGAAGGTGCCACTGTACAGACTGGACACCTGATAATGCAGTGATAAAAGGAAAAAATAATAATAAATTTATTATTATTATTATTTTTAATTTTTTTTGTTTTTTTCCCATATTTTTGAATGTCCCAATCCTTTAATTTTATTTTAATTTTAGGGTTTTTTTTCTGAGTTTCCATGAATTTTATCTCTTACACTTAAGCTCATCATTATTATTTCATTTTCCTGTTAATTGTATTTGGCTATAATATGGGCTCCATCTTCAAGGAAGGTTTAGATCACAGAAGGGTTACAATGGGGGTAGTAGAGGATCATTGGTGGGGGGTGTCCTGGATGGGGTTTCATGGGAGGAAGTTCACCTGAATATACATGAAAGATATATAAAAATTTTCAAATTATCAAGGGGTGGGGCATGGTCACAGTGGGTAGACAATCACTCAATAAATGACGGAATACTGAATTCCCAACCTGGAGAGTTCTGCCACATTCTCCAAGAGAGTAGAAACAGTCCCCAGAGTGCAGGGGCAGTGTCTGGCAAGGGAGGATTATCCACTGATGGGTTCTTGTTAGTGATGACTAGTCTTACAAGTCTTTGCTCTTGTAATTGAAACTTAGCCTACTGTTATAGGGTGCCTAAGGTTTGCCACCTGAGAGCCTCCTTTTTGCTCAAATGTGGCCTCTCTCTAAGCCAAACTCAGTATATGAATGCATTATCTTCCCCCCAGGGTGGGACATGACCCCCGGGGATGAGATTCCCTGGCAATGAGGGATTAATACAAGTGCCAACTGGCAATATGACTGGAAAAAGACCTTGAATAAAAGGGGGAAAATGTAAAGACAAATGAGTACATGTGGCTAAGAGACTTCAAAGAGAGTTGGTATATGCTGATGGAAAATGTCCTACATCCATCACCACAATGCCGCTCAGGACAACCCCCAAGTCCCAAAAAGCCCCTGTATTTCATCTGCCCCTCCCCTCCTTGCACCCAAATCATCCAGTAGCCACCAGCTCAATCTCATTGTTACAATTTCTTCCATTGCTTGAATCACAATATGTCTACAACAGAACACCACCAAGTCCACTCTAATCCACAGCTCCATCCCCAATCCTGAGGGGACTGGGATGGTGATGTCCACTCCACCTCCAAGTGAGAGAGGGCTTATATCCCATATATATGGTGGATGGGTTTATCCTGCCTGCAGTTGCAGGCTCTCTCCATTCCCTGGGATGGCCGTTGCCCATCGTCATCTCCTCGCTAGGCCACTTGGATGAGTCCATTGAACTGTAGGGTAGGAGTTGCAGCTCCAACAAGATTCTGGTGGTCTATGATGAGAACTGTGGTCCATGCTAAGTGGCAAGGCCCCAGGATGTGTATATCCATTGCAGGTGTTGTTTCACACGGATGAAGGATGGTGGTGTGGGATGTTGTTGCAGGTGTGGGCAGTGGGGAACTTAGGAATCCCTGTAATTTCTGAGTAATATTTAGGTAATCAGCATTTTTAAAAATACATATATATATATATATAATAACATTTATGCAAACAAATGCACATATATGCGTATGTATTTATATATCATTTTACAAATATTTGTATGTTTTCTGAAAAATTTGATTTTTACCCACACAAACACAAAAACAAAGAGAGTTGGGAGGTCATCCCAGAGGTAATGCTTGCTCACACCTCAGTTGGATCTCATAGATCACCAAAGTGGATATCACCCCACACAAAGGGGCTCCTGAGGGCTCTGGGGACACCCAGGTCCTATATAAGGTGGGATAGCCCCAGAAATTGATGCCTAATCAGTGAGCTCTACTTTGAAATCTTTGCTCCTGAGAGTGACAGAGTTGGACTCAAATAAGTCCTCACTGCACATGGTCCATCAGTCCCTTCTATTCAAACCTATATGTAATGATGGAGTTTGCAGGTGTACTTCCAGAGACTGGAGCCTCTGGCCTACCTATGTGCCAGCTGTGCCTGGAATCTCAGTGGAGCTGCAACTCCTACACTACAGCTCAATGGACTCACCCAAGTCACCTGGTGAGGAGACAATGATGGATAATGGCCCTCCCATGGAAAGGAGAGATCCTGCAACTGCAGGCAGGGTAAAGCCATCCATCATATCCATGGGATATGGGCCCCCTCTCACTTGGAGACTGAGTGGACATCACCATCCCAAACTCCTCAGGATTGGGGGAAGAGCTATGGACTAGAGTGGACTTAATGGTATTCTGTTGTAGACATATTGTGATACAAGCAATGGAAGAAATTACAAAAGTTAAGTGCAGCCTGTGGCCACTGGATGCTGGGGCAGGGAAGGGAAAAGCAGTTGTAATACAGGGGCTTTTTCAGGACTTGGGAATTGTCCTGAATGACATTACAATGACAGATATAGGCCATTTTACATCAGCATATACCATGCAGAACAGTGTGGGAGAGAGTGTGGTCTACAATGTGAACTATGGTCCATGCTTAGAGGCAAAGCCCAAGGATGTGTATATGCATTGCAGGTGATGTGCCACACCAGATGTTTATGTGGGATGTTATGTGAGGTGTGGGAAGTGGGGAACATGGGAATACCTGTAATTTTTGTATAACATTTATGTAATCTAAACATCTCAAAATATATCTTAAAAAGTACCACACAAATACAGAGTATTAACAATAGCAGAGTATATGTGAACATTGTACTTTTTCATGAATTATCTGTAATACTGTAATGATTATAATGTAAAAATAATAATATTTCAGAATGTTATGCTGACAGAAAAAATAAACTTCTTTTTTAAAAAAAGGCATAAATATGGAAAGGGGGAATAGAGAGAGAATGTTGGTTCTATGGGAGTTCCCTGTATTCTGTATGTGACTTTAATGTGGCCTAAAACACCTTTGAAAGCAAAATGAAAAAAAATAAAGTAAGACACTGGGGAATAAATGGAAGAAAATGTCACTCTACATACAGGACAACAGATATTACAGTGATGAAATGCAAAATGTCAAAAAAATTAATATTTTTTATTATTTTTTAATATCCCAGACTTTTAATATTATTTTTAGTTTTTTAAAATTTATGTATTTTATTTCTTAAATTTAAAACTATCATTATTATTTTATTTTCCTAGTAATTGTATTTGGTTATTTTATTAGCTTCATTTTTAAAGAAGATTTGGATCACAGAAGTGTTACAAGAGGGGCATGGGAGGATCATTGATGTGGGGTGTTAGTGATGGGGGATACATGGGAGGCAGTTCACCTGGGTATATATATAAGGTATATAAATATATTCAAGTGTTCATGGGGCAATGTCACAGTGGGTGGAGATTCATGAAATAACTGAGAGAATAATGAATTTCCATCCTGGACAGCTCTGCCACATTTTCTAATGGAGAAGCAACAGCTCCCAATTGCAGAGGCAATGACTCATGAAGGAGAGTGGTCCATTGATGGGCCCTTGATATTGATGTCTATGCTTGTGAGCCTTTGCTTTTGAAATAGAAACTTAGCCTATAGTTGTGGGGTGTGAAGATTTGCTTCCTGAGAGCCTCCTTGTGGCTCAAATATGGACTTTCTCTAAGCCAAACTGCATATAAATGTATTATCTTCCCCCTGTGGGGGACATGACTCCCAGGAATGAGCTTCTCTGGTACCAAGGGATTACTACAAAGCATCAACTAGCAATGCAACTGGAAAATGACTTCAAATAAAAGGGGGAAAATGTAAAAATGAAAGAGTTTATATGGCTAAGAAACTTCAAAGTTATTTTGGAGGTCATCCCAGAGGTAATACTTGTGAACATCACAGCAGGAACTCATGGACTGCCAAAGTGGATACTTCCTCATATAGTAGGGCTCCTGTGGGCTCTGAAGATGAACAAGTCCTATGGTCAGGGCAGATATGTCAAGAGATTGGTGCTTTGCCAGTGGGTGTTGGTTTGGAGTTTGTGCTCCTGAGAGTGACAGAGTTGGACTCAGTTATGTCTTCCCTACACATGGTTCATCTGTCTCTTCTATTTAAACCAATACTTGGTGCTGGAGTTTGTAGGTGTGTGTCCAAGAGACTTAACTCTTTGTGATCTCCATGTCCCAGCTGGGCTCTGAGCCTCAGCAGAGTTGCAACACCTACTCTCCAGTTCATTGGACTCACCAAGGACAACTCACAAGGAGGTGAGAATTCCTAACCACCATACCAAGGATATGAGAGAGCCTACAACTGCAAGCAAGAGACCCATCCATCAGCTGTATAGGATTGAAGCCCCCTCTCAATTAGAGGTGGAGTGGACATCACCATTCCAGAATCCTCAGGATTGGCGAATCATCTCTGTACTAGAGTGGACTTCCTGGTATTCTACTATAGACTTATTGTGATTCTAACAATGGAAGAAACTACAATATTGAATTGGAGTCAGTGGCCATTGGAGGCTCTGGGGACAGGGAGAGGGAGAAACAGGTGTAATACAGGGGCATTTTCAGGACTTGGGAATCATCCTGAATGACATTGCAATGACAGATACAGGCCATTTTATATCTTCCCATAACTTGCAGAATTGGGTGGGAGAGAGTGCAAACTACATTTTGAACTATGGCCCATGCTCAGTGGCAATGTCTCAGGGTGGATTTATCAATTGCAATGAATGTGCCACACTAATAAAGGATGTTGTTTATGTGGGAGGGTGTGGGATGTGTGGGGAGTGGGGCATATGGGAATCCCTATATTTTTTGTGTAACATTTATGTAATCTAAGTGTCTTTAAAAAATAAAAACAAATTAAAAATGTAAATCACTCATCATTCTCCCACATAGATATAACTGCTGTAAATATTTTTTAAATGTAGTGGATAAGATCTTGGACTATGAACCAGCCAATCTGGGTAGAAATCCAGGCTTACCAACTGTAGGACCTTGAATGAGTCACTGAATTGCCTTTGCTTCAGTTTCCTCATGTGTAAACAAGAGATAGCAATGGTATCTTCTTCATACAGTGCATGTGAAGAGTAAATGTATTAATACATTTAAGGAACTTAGAATAGTGCCTGGTACATGGTAGACAATAAGCTGCAGTTATTATTATTTTTTGTTTTTGATACCTTCTGAATCATTACTCTAAATGGAAATTTATTTCTTTTATAAAAAAAAAATTAAGAAAATAATTACTGAAAACCTCCCAACCCTTGTGAAAGACATAAATATCAATATCCAAGAAGGAAAACACATCTCAAACAGAATAAATCCAAACAGACTTAATTTGAAACAGCTATTCAGAATGATAAATATCATAGCTAAAGGAAAATTTTTGAAAGCAGCAAGAGAAAAGCAATGCATCACATGAAAGGGAACCTCAATACGATTAAGTGTCAACCTCTCATCAAAAATCATGGATGTGAGAAAAAGTGGTATGATGTATTTAAGTTACTGAAAGAGAGAAAGTGCCAGTCAGGAATTATCAGGCAAAACAGTCCTTCAAAAATGAGGGTGAGTTTACATTCTTCACAGATGAACAAAAACTGAAAGAATATGTTACCAAATGATGAGATCTACAAGTGATTCTAAAGGGAGTGCTGCAGTCTGAAAGGAAAAAATGAAGGTGAGGGACTTGGAGAAGAGTGTACAAATGAAGATAATTAGGAAGGGTAACTTAAAGTGTAAAAAGACAGAAATAATAAGATATGACAATGGAAAGCCAAAGGAAAAAATGGATGTGACTTTAATGTAAGTAATGCGTTTACAATAATAACATCTAATATTAATGGATTGCTCCCCCCAATCAAAAGACAGAATGGATAATAAAAAAAGAGCCATCTATATGCTGCCTACAGGAGACTCACCTCAGACCTAAGGACACAATCAGTTGGAAATGAAAGGTTGAAAAATGATATTCCACACAAGTATTATCCAAAATGATCTGGAGTAGTTATTATAATTTTGGGATAAAAAGGATTTAAAGTACAGAACTGTTATAAGAGATTCAGAAAGTCATTATATATTAATAGGGGCAATTCACTGAGAAGAATAAATATTTTAAAAATTTATGCATCTATCCTGGGTGCCCCAAGATAGATGAGGCACAAACTGGCAAAGCTGAAGGGAGAAAAAGACATGTCTATAATAATAATTGGGGACCTCAATAAACACAATTCAGCATTGGAAAGATGTGGACAAAGGATAAATAAAGAAACTGAGAGCTTATCTACCATGATGTATGAACTAGAAGCAACACACATTTATACAACATTACACCCCCAAACAGAAAGGCATACATTCTTCTCAAGTGCTCCTGGATCATTCTCCAGGATAGACCATATGTTTCACCGCAAGACATGTCTCATTAAATTTTAAAAGTTTGCAATTATACAAATCACTATCTCTGATCATAATGGAATGAAGATGGAAATCAATAACAGATCTAAAAATTCATAAATATATGGAGATTAAACAACACACTCTTAAATAATCAGTTGGCCAAAGAAGAAATTACAAGAGAAATCAGTAAATATCTTTAGAAAAATGAAAACAAAAACACAACATATCAAAACTTATGGAATATAACAAAAGCAATGTTGACAGGGAAATTTATAGCCCTCAATACTTACATTAAAAATGAAAGAGCTAAAATCAAAGTTTTAACTGCACATAATGAGGAACTAGGGAAAAAAAAACTAATCACAAACAAAGCCTAAGGAAAGAAATAAGAACAGAAATAAATGAAATTAAGAACAACAACAACATAACAATAGAGAGAACCAAGAAAACCAAAATTTGGTTCTTTGATAAAAATAAAATCAACAAACCCTTAGCTAGCCTGACAAAGAAAATGAGAGAGAAGATCCAAATAAAATCAGAACTAAGAGGGTATTATTAACACTGATGCTGCAGAAATAAGACAGATCATAATATCATATGGACAACTGTATGCCAAAAAGTAGACAAAGTAGATGAAATAGACAAATTCTTGGAATAAACATGAACAACCTGCACTGACCCTAGAAGAAATAGAAGACTTCAACAAATCAATCACATGTAAAGAAAGTGAAGTAATTATCAAGTACCTCCCCAAAATGAAAAGCCCAGGACCAGATGGCCTCACAGGTAAATTCTACAATTATTCAAAGATGATCTAATGTCACACTCTTCAAAAAAAACAACAACAACAAACAAGAATGAATTCTACCAAACTCATTCTATGAAGCCAACATCACCCTAATACAAATATCAGATAAAGATGATAAAAAAAAGAAAATTACCAATTCTCTAATGAATATAGGTGCAAAAATCAACAAAATACTTGCACCCTGAATCCAAAAGTACATTAACATTGTTATACACCCCTATCAACTGGGCTTTATTCCAGGTATGCAAGGGTTGTTTAATACAATAAAATCAATTATTATAATAAATCACATTAATAAATTGAAGAATAAAAATTATATGGTCTAGTTGATTGCTTGAGAAAAGCATCTGAAATAAATAGAGGATCCTTTCTTGATATAAACACTCCAAAAGATAGGAATAAATGGAAGCTTTCTCAACATGGTAAAGTGCGTATTTGAAAATTCCACAACTAACATTGTACTTCACAGTGAAAGATTGAAAGCTTTCCAGCTGATATTGGGAATATTACAAGGCTGTCAGCTGTGACTACTGTTATTCAATATTGTGCCAGAAGTTCTAGCTAGAGCAATTAGGCAAGAAAAAGAAAGAAATGCACCTAAATAGGAAAGGAAGAAGTAAAATTTTGCTATTCACTCATGATATGTTTCTATAC
Source organism: Cabassous unicinctus (assembly GCA_029593785.1). Classification (NCBI taxonomy): domain Eukaryota; kingdom Metazoa; phylum Chordata; class Mammalia; order Cingulata; family Chlamyphoridae; genus Cabassous; species Cabassous unicinctus. The sequence goes on along the minus strand of JAQZBX010059026.1, from coordinate 166 downwards.
CTAGAAAATCCTGAAATATCCACAATAAAGCTACTGGAATAGATGAGTTCAGCAAAGTGGTGGGTTAAAAGATTAATGCACAAAAAATTAGTTGGAGGTGTGGGAGGTGGGGAACATGGGAATCCCTGTAATTTCTGAGTAATATTTAGGTTATCTTAGCACCTTT
>JAQZBX010059025.1:0-17612 GCA_029593785.1 Cabassous unicinctus | reverse complement strand
GATTGATGCATATATAATCAGCCATCCATGCAGTAAACTCACTGGTGATCGAAGTCCATAAATGCTCTTGTATTACAATTAACCCAGTGCTTGCTGGACCAAACACCTGGACACAATTACCTGGCCTAGTTGACACATTAGCCTAACCATCGAAGTCCACCCATTGTCATCTCAGCAACCATACACATTACCTTAAACCATACTTAGTCTCTAAGTAAAAACAAAAACAGACAAGCATACATAAATATTTCTGCCCAAACAATGCTCAATTCGCCTGCATACAACCGGAAACACATAGGGTGCAAGTCCTTGGGTAATATTCACTCTTAAACCTGACATCCTCAAATATCATGACATGAAATTAATACAACTTTTCATATGATAAGGAAAAGTTTGGGGAAGAAAACAAAGAAATTCATTTTGTGTACATATACAATCATGCTCATAACAAAACAAGGAAGAAGGGTTTATAACTATTACAGTCCTCATTTCTGTAACTGGTCATGTGGTTGAAGTTCATATTTATCACTACCCTTTTCCACCACCCATTCCATGTTCCCATTACCCTCAGCAAGCACTTCAGCTGGCCGTGGTTCTTTGTGTGGTGGGGCGAAGAAAACTTTCTTTCCTGAAGATTATGGAACATTGCTAGTCCTGCTTGGATTGGTTTGTTGCAATTTTCTATTGACTTAAATCATAGGGCATGGCAGTACTAGGAGATGCCCTAGAGGATCTCCTGCATTCCAGGTAAACTCTTCTTTACCCCCATTATGTAGATGTAGTCCTATTTCCCCTTGAGAGTCAGGATCAATCACCCCAGCCAGTACAGTAATTCCCTTACTTGTCTATTGATTCACAGGTAAGAGGAACCCAAAGTGGCCAGGTGGCAGTCTTAACTTCCAGTTCAATGGAAGCATTGTTGTGTTCCCTGATGGCAGCACTCCTCCTTTTGGGACAAAAACCTGTAGACCAGCAGAGCTTAAGATTGCATTGACAGGAAGCAAAAATTTTCCTAGTGGGTCACTAGGGGTAATAGTGAGTGGTGCCACTCCCATTTCTACCCCTTGGTTCTGGACCCATGAATCCTGGTTATGGGAGAAACAGCATCATAGAGTGGATGCTGAGTTAGAGCATACACAGCCTCCTGGAGAAGATTGCCCTAGAACTGCAAGGTATTGCCACCTAGTTGGCACCATAATTGAGTCATCAAAAGCCCATTCTGCTTCAGGGTGATGGGGAACATGGTAAGACCAGTGAATTCCATGGGCATGTACCCAATCCCACACATCATTTGTTGTGAAATGGGTTCCTTGGTCAGAAGCAATGTTTTGTGGAATGCCATTGTGGTAGATAAAACATTTGGTAAGTCCATGGATGGTAGTTTTGGAAGAAGTATTGCATGCAGGAAATGCAAACCCATATCCAGAGTATGTGTCTATTCCAGTTAAATGTATTGTTGCCCCTTCCATGGTGGAACTGGCCCAATTTAGTCAGCCTGCCACCAGGTAGCAGGTTGGTCACCTTGAGGAATGGTGCCATATTGGGGGCTGACTGTGAGCCACTTTGTTCATGAGCTCATTGGGCAATGACAGGAGGGCTGTGGAAAGAGGCTGAGCATTAGCCACAGAGCGGGTCATCTTATCCACTTGATTATTGAAATCTTCCTCTGCTGAAGTCACCCTCTGGTGAACATTCACATGGGACACAAATATGCTCATGTTTTTTGCTCACTCAGAAAGGTCTATTCACATACCTCTTCCTCAGATACCCTTGTCACCAATTTTGCAATCATGTTCCTTCCAAGTCCCTGACCATCCAGCCAAACCATTGGCAACAGCCCATGAGTCAGTGCACAAATTCACCTCTGGCCATTTCTTCTTCCAAGCAAAATGAACAACTAGGTGCACTGCTTGAAGTTCTGCCCACTGGGAGGATTTGCCCTCACTGCTGTCCTTCAAGGATATCCCAGAAAAGGGTTGCAGTGCTGCAGCTGCCCACTTTTGGTTGGTACCTGCACATTGTGCAGAACCATCTGTAAACCAGGCCCAAGTTTTCTCATCCTCAGTCAACTGCTTATAACGGACTCCCCAAGAGGCCAAAATAGTGGGCTGGGAAAAGGAAAGGTAGCATGGCAGCCATGGTGACCATGGGCATTTGGGTTACTTTTTCGTGTAACTTACTTTTGCCTTCACGACCTATTTGAGCCCTATCTCTTATATACCACTTCCACTTTACAATGGAGTACTGCTGTGCATGCCCAACTTTGTGGTTTGGTGGGTCAGACAATACCCAGTCCACGATAGGCAACTCAGGTCTCATGGTAACTTGATGTCCCATGGTTAAGCATCCAGTCTCTACTAAGCCCCAGAAGCAAGCAAAAAGCTGTTTCTCAAAAGGGGAGTAGTTATCTGCAGAGGAAGGCAAGGCTTTGCTCCAAAATCCTAAGTGTCTGTGTTGTGATTCCCCTATAGGGGCCTGCCAAAGATTCCAGACAGCATCTATATTTGTCACTGAAACTTCCAGCACCATTGGATCTGCTAGATCATATTGTTCAAGTGGTATTGCAACTTGCACAGCAGCCTGGACCTGTCACAGGGCCTCCTCTTGTTCAGTTCCCTAATCAAAGGTAGTAGGCTTTCTGGTCACTCTGTAAATGGGCCAGAGTAGCACACCCAAATGAGGAATGTGTTGTCTCCAAAATCCAAAGAGGCCAACTAAATGTTGTGCCTCTTTTTCAGTTGTAGGAGGGGCCAGATGTAACAGCTTATCCTTTACTTTAGAAGGGATATCTCGACATTCCCCATACCACTGGACACCTAGAAATTTCACTGTGGTGGAAGAGCCCTGTATTTCTGTTGGATTTATCTCCCATCCTCTCTCGTATAAATGCCTTACCAATAAATCTAGAGTCTTTGCTACTTCTTGCTCAGTAGGTCCTATCAACATGATATCATCAATATAATGGACCAGTGTGATGTCTTGTGGGAGGGAGAGGTCATCAAGGTCCCTGCAGACAATATTATGACATAGGGCTGGAGAGTTGATATACCACTGAGGCAGGACACTGAAGGTATACTGCTGGCCTTGCCAGCTGAAAGCAACCTATTTCTGGTGGTACTTACTAATGGCAATTGAGAAAAAGGCATTTGCCAGATCAACAGCTGCATACCAAGGGAAGTGTTGATTTGCTCAAGCAATGATGCCACATCTGGGACAGAAGCTGCAATTGGAGTCACCACCTGGTTAAGTTTATGATAATCTACTGTCATCCTCCAAGATTGATCTGTTTTCTGCACAGGCCAAATAGGAGAGTTGAATGGGGATGTGGTGGGAATCACTACACCTGCATCCTTCAGATCCTTGATGATGGCACTAATCTCTGCAATGCCTCCAGGAATATGGTATTACATTTGATTTACTATTTTGCTAGGTACGGACAGTTCTATTGGCTTTCCCTTGGCCTTTCCAAACATAATACCCCTCACTCCACCAGTCAGGGATTCAATATGGGGATTCTGCCAGTTACAGAGTATGTCTATTCCAATTATGCATTCTGGAACTGTGGAAATAACCACAGAATGGGTCTAGGGACCCACTGTGAGATGGACCTGAGCTAAAACTCCATCAATCACCTGACCTCCATAAGCCCCTACTCTGACTGATGGACCACAGTGATGTTTTGGGTATCCTGGAATTAATGTCACTTCTGAGCCAGTGTCTAATAATCCCCAAAATGTCTGATCGTTTCCTTTTCCCCAGTGCTCAGTTACTCTGGCAAAGGGCCATAGGTCTCCCTGGGGAAAGGTGAGAGGAAGATTAACAGTATAAACTTTTGGCAGTTTAATAGGATCCTTTCCCAAGGGGACCTGGCCTTCTCCTCATTCAAGGGACTCTGGGTCTGTAAACTATCTCAAGTCTGGGAATTCACTAAGGGGCCGTGGTTCTCTGCATCTTTAATTTGAGTTGGGGTTTTGTTCACTAGACCTAGAACTCTTTTGCTTATAAAGATTCAGAAGAAATTTAGTAGACTGCCCATGTTTTTCACTTTTAGGTACCCCATGATCTATTAGCCAATGCCATAACTCCATGCAATTCAGACTATTCTGAGTGCTGCTTTGAATCTGCCTTTCATTGCAGTAGCTATGTCCACCTTGTCTTTGGTGACTAACTGCCGATACTTGATTTACCAGACTGAGATCTGATCATCCCCATAATGTTTAAGGATTCCAATTCCATTACAGCCCTCCCTACAGTAATATCTGGACTCAGAGAAGAAAAACCACTGAGCTCTTCAGAGAAGATAGGGTTGGTCTTACAAATTTATTCCTCACAGTCCTGGTTAAAGGTATGTCCTCTGGACATTCATGGGGTGGGTGGGCTGGTCTCAAATGGTAAATCCATTCTAGCATTCCAATCTCTCTAAGCCTTTGAATCCCCTCATCTACTGTAAACCAGGGCAAAACAGGCATCTCAATCTCAGACATGCTAGGCCATCTTTTGGTCCATGTTTCAGTCAGCCACCCAAACTGTTAGAGCCCTTTCTAACCCCTCAAGCTACAATGTTGAATCCAGAATTTCTGTTAGAATTTCAATAAATTCAGCATGATCCAACTTTATATTCCTTCCAACATTATCCCATACCCTAAGTATCAATTCCCCTGATTTCTGTCTATATAAGTTGGAAAACTCATGCAGTTTTTTCAGAGTATAGCATCCTTCCTCATGGGTCACACTTTGTATTTCACCTTTGGGGGCTTGTTATGATCTTAGATTTGTAATAGGTCTTGAAGACAAGAGGGATGGTGGTGGTGGGTAAGGAGGAGGATTAGAAATGTCTTACAAGCTACTGACCTCAGGGCATTCCTTTTCATTTTCTTCTGGTGAGACAGGATTAATCTCTTCAGGCAGGGGTTGGAAGGCAGATTCCTCAAGGCAGACTGGAGGTTGGGCAGTGCATGCTGGAATTTGACTGGTACCTGCTTGTGGCTGCGAGGAGGCCCACACTCTCTGGGGCAGGCTGCAGGCTGGATGATACAAGTTTGACAAGTTTTGTTCTCCACAGCACAGGCAATTGCAGGTTTATCTGGTAAAGTCTCAGCAGAATTTAGTGTTCCAATATCCCCACCAATATTATCATCTTCCCATATGTCTCCATCCCAATCCTCGGGGTTCCAGTCCTTTCCAATCAATGCCTTCACTTTAATTGCAGAAACCCTGTGGGGTTGAGATTTAAATTTCCTCTGTAATTCTGCTACTCATACAATGACAGTCTGGGTTTAATTCTCAGATATCTCAAGTTTGTGGCTACAGGAGACAAGATTTTCTTTCAGGGCACACATAGCAACTTTCACATCATTAATGGGGCATTTAAGTTTCAAATTTGAAGACGTTAGCTCATCTTTCTTTTGTAGCTGTATCCAGAGTATTTAGGAGGATCCAGCCAACATCATTATACTTTTTGACTCCACAAAATTCTGTTAAGATGTTGAAAACACTCTAACCCAGATCCTTGCTTCTTATAATCATGAAAGTAGGGGAATCCAGTGATGCTATTTTGTGTATCTCTATTGCCAGCTCACGCCATGGATTGTTAGCAACCTCTTCATTATTGTAAAAGGAGTTATTAAGTACCCTTGGGTCCAATTGGAGTAGAAAGCCAATTACAAACTCCCAGAATCACCTCAGACATCCCATGTTTAAGACTCTGTTCCTCAAGAACCACTTCAGGTACCAAGCTGTATTAGTCAGGGTTCTCTCAGGAAACAGAAACAACAGGAGATATCTGTCAATAATATGAGATTTTATAAGAGTCACTCATGCAACCATGGGGATGCACAAATCCAGGTTCTGCAGGCAGGCTGCAAACCAGGGGCTCTGATGGAAGTCCAATGAAAGGCCCTTGATGAGTTTCTGGGAGAAGTTGCCTGTCCAAAGATGAGCTGGGAAATCTTATCTGAATGTTGAAATCACTTCCCCTTTTAAGGCATTCAACTGATTGGATAAAAGCATCATCCATTGCTGATGCAATCTCCCTGATTGATGCAGATGTAATCAGCCATCCATGCAGTAAACTCATTGGTGATCGAATTCCATTAATGCTCTTGTATTACAATTAGCCCTGTTCTTGCTGGACCAAACAGCTGTACATAATTACCTGACTGAGTTGACACATTAGCCTATCCATCACACTCCCCTAATACTTAAATGTGCATTTCCCTCAAATAAGGAATTCTCCATAACCATATTACAGGCCTAGGTATCAGGAAATCAGGACTGAAACATTACTGCCATCTAATCATAAGACCCAGTAGAGTTTAGTTAGGTACCCCAATAGTGTGCAATGATAGGGAAAGTAACCAGTCCACAGTCATCTGTTGCCTTTAGTTGTATTTTAATGCCATTTAGGTTCCCCAGTCTTCCTGTGACTTTCCTGAACCTGACACTTTTGACTATTGCAGGTCAGTTATTCTGTAGTGTCCCCATGGGGTTTTGCCTGATGTTTCTGTTTATACATCTTTGGGTAGAATATCACAGAAATGGTGCCAGGTACTCCTGGCATGCTGGCAGGTGCTCCTGGTTTTACTGATCCCCTCAATGATGGTGTTCAACAAATCATCTGATGGAAATGGTCCACCAAGTCCCTCCCCTATAAAGTTACTCTTTTCCTCTTTGTATAAGTATTTTTGTGGCAAGAGTGCTTTGAAACTATACAAATATCCTGTTTCTTGTCAAATTTTCTGTATGCATGTATGTATTGTTTCAACTTGGACTCAAGTTGATATCTGTTTATATGATTACTTATTTTAATGCTCCAATTTTCCTTGATTTGGCCAGTGAGGACACTGTAAACTGACATCTTTGTCCTTTTGATAAATCCCCTTGATTCATTAAGCCCTTCCCTACTTTCTAGCAATAAAATGCTGTAAGCTCATGTTTTACTTTTCCTGCCACAGCCTTGGAATCAGCCATTTCTCCAAGGAGCCTGGTTCCTTTCAGTGGAGAATTGTGTCCTGACAACAAGATCTGGGTGCTGTGTGTGGTCCTTGCTGCAGGGTAGTGATCTCTCTTACGTCCTCCTCTTTTGAGGTGGCCCCTGGCACTGGGGCAACTTGAAGGAGCAGCTTGGGGAGCCTGCATCTGGCTGGCATGTCCAAGCCTCTGTTTATGTGAGGGTATGCTTGAGATGGCATTTCCAGGAGTGAACATGGTGATACCAGGAGGAGGCTGCCCTGAAGTTCCCTTGTATACTTTTTATTTTTAAGTACTTTCAGTCTTATGAGGTATTTACAGAAATAATAGAAAACCATACAGAGAACTCCAACACTACACAAGTAGATACCCAGATGCAAAAATTTTTAATATTTTGCCACATTTGTCACATCATTTTGCTTATTTATTTTCCAAACATTTGAGAGTAGGCTGTATACATGTCCAGATGCTTATGGCCACTTGAGGGCCTGAAGCAGAGCTGGCAGCCTCAGGGTTTGTGTGTGAGTGTGCACATGTGTGTGTGTGTATTTGTGTGGAGGAGTGAGTGAACTTGGCCTGGGCCTCATGTCAGTGTGAGATGTCTCCTCTGAGCTGCACAATCCCACTTGCAAGCCCTACCTCATGTTATCAACTCTTGCCCAATCTCAAGCAAAAACCAAACTCATCTACACACTTTAACAAAACAAAACAAAAGCTTTGAAAAATCACACACAGCAACACTAGAAAAAGAGAAACCTGGCCCAAGTTCAGAGTCATTCTTCAGCTCCAAGAGGCTCTTCATTCTTAGAGGCAACTTTTAAAAAGCAAGACATGAAAGGCAACGTGCAAGCTTTCTTGTGAACATGTTAGACTTACAGATATGTCTGACATTATGTAAAAGGTTTTGTGCTCTTGAACCTGAGGTGCCAAGATACAGAAGAGATTGTTTCCTCTTCAAACTCCTCACCAGTCCTTGTGTTCAAGTGAACATCTCACCTAATCATAATCATTATCAGTGACAGGAACTTAACATTTGTGCAATATTAACTAAACTATAGCCGTTTTTGGAAATTCAGCAATTTTCCCGTGAATGCACTTTTTTGATGCAGGGCCCACTTTGCAGGAGCTGTTATTTCACAGAATCCATTCCAGCCTTTAATATTTACTCCATCTATCCTATCTTTCATGACCTTGATTTGTGATTCTACTTTGGATCTCTTAGATGGAAAATCTCCAGATTAAACTATTTAAAAATTCTTTGTTACCATTCAATTATTCTTTACTCATTAACATAGAGTCTTTTTATTAGACCTATACTATTTTCACATACTTTTCTGCACACAAAATGAATTCTTGCATCAATGACAGATCCTCCTCCTGAAGGATTTTCACACCATGAGCAGCATCCATTCTTAGCTACTCTCATCCTTTCCATTCATAGTGTCTATTAATTTCACCTGTAAAATGATATTAGTCTTTTTTAGTCTTGAAGGATATCATTTTCTAGGCCAGCTGTTTTATTTTTTTCCTAACAACACTTTCCTTTTGACCTTCTACAGGTTTTTTTTTTTGTTGTTGTTATTTTTTAAAAGATACTTATATTACATAAATATTACATTAAAATGTAGGGGATTCCCATATGCCACACTCCCTACCCATCCCACATTGTCCCAACCAATAACAACCTTCATTAGTGTGAGAACATGATCCTCACTGAAACTGGCTCCTTTGAATGCCATCTTTCTTGTGTGTGTCTAGAACTTTTTAAGGCACAGTCTTTGGTCTGCTGATTTCTTCTTATTCTAGTGATGTTTTTTATTCTCACGGAGCACGAAGTGCTCCTTGCAATGAGGATTGAGGTCATGCCTAAGTTTTGGAATTTCAAAATATTGCCTCTGATACCTCCCCTCTCTCTTTTCCTTACAGTATCACAATTCTACATATGTTCAACTGAGTTACTGTACACTTTATGCTTTTACTTGTGCTTCACCCATTTCTATGTGTTCTTCTCATGCTTTCTTGTAGTTAAATTTCTAAATTCCAGAATGACAATTCTTCCCACAGCCATGTCTCATATACTTTCCTACCCATCTAGTGTGTTCTTTCTGTACTAATTTTAAAGTCATAAAAATTCCATTTGGTTCATTTCCCTTCTCTAAGTGTCTCAGCTAAAAGAGAAAGTGTCTCTTTTATGATATTAACATATTAATAAAAATTATTTGGGGATCCAATGAGTAGATTTTTTAATATAACTTGTTTTGTTAGAGAAGTTGAAGCTTACAGAAATTCATGCAGAAAAGAGAATTCCCAAATACATCCTTATTATTAGAACGTTGCATTAGTGTGGTACCTTGGTTACAACTGATAAAAGAATGCTAGCATAATTGTACCATTAGCTATGGCCCATAATTTACATTGGTGTTTGCCTTTTATGTTGTACAGTCCTGTGGTTTTGTTTTGTTTTTTGTTTTAATTATTGGACTAACATATTAACATATATATATAACCTAAAATTTCCCCTGTTAACCATATTCAAATAATAGTTCATTGCTGTTAATTTTTTAACAATATTGTACTACCATCACCACCATCCATTACTAAAACTTTTCCATCCCATAGAATAGGAATTCTACACAAATTAAGCATTAATTCCCCATTCCCTACCCCTATCCAGCCCCTGTTAAACTGTATTCTAGTTTCTGACTCTATGAATCTTCTTATTCTAATGAATTCATTTCAGTGAGATATTATACACAATATGTGTCCTTTTGTGTCTGGCTTTTTTCACTCATCTTGATGTCATCATGGTTGATCTACAGTGTCACATGTATCAGAACATCCTTCCTTTTTATGCTGAATAATATTCCATCTCATGTATATACTGCATTTGGTTTATCCATTCACCTGCTGATGAAAATTGTGCCGCTTCCGTCTTTTAGCAAATGTGAATGATGTCACCATGAACATAAGTGTATAAATATCTGTTCAAGTCCTTGTTTTCAATTCTTTGGCATATTCCTAAAAGTGGGATACCTGAGTCATATGGTAATTGTATATGGTAATTTTACCTTTCTGAGGAACAGCCAAACTGTTTTCCAGTTTGATCATTTGTATATTTTTTTGGAGAAATATCTATTGAAGTCTTTTGCTTCAATAGATATGGTGTATAATTATTTTAAATTGGGTTGTTTGCCTTTTTGTTGAGTTGTAGGATTTTTAAAAATATATTACGGATATTAAACCCTTATTAGATATATTGTTTCCAAATATTTTCTTCCATTATATAGGGTGTTCTTTTTACTTTCATGATGTACAAAAGTTTTTAATTCTGATAAAATCTCTTTTGTCCAGGTTTTCATTATTGCTCATGTTGTTGTAAAATCCAAGAAACCATTGCCTAACACAAGGCCCAGAAGATGCTTCCCTGTATTTTCTTCTAGGAATTTTACAGTTTTGGTTTTCATAATTAGGTCTTTGATCCATTCTGAGTTGATGCTTGTATACAGTGTGAGGTAGGATCCACTTTCATTCTTTTGTATATGGAGATAATTTTCCCGGGAACATTTTTTGAAAAGGCTGTTCCTTATACCATCATGTAAACTTGGCACTCTTGTTGAAAATCAGACAGCCATAAATGTGAGGGTGGTCTATATATCTGTCTTTTTGACAATACCATGCTGTTTTAATTACTATGTCTTGTAATAACATTTTTAAATATTTTTAAAAATTTTGTTGTAATAAGTTTTAAAATAAGGATGTGTGAGTCCTTCAACTTCATTCTTCTTTTCCAAGATGCCTTTAGTGACTCAGGCCCCTTACCCTTCCCTTTAAATTTTTCATTCTTCTTTTTTCAAGATGGCTTTGGTTGTGTGGAGCCCCATATAATCCCATATAAATTTGGTGATTGGTTTTTCTATTTCTGCAAAGGAGACTGTTGGAATTTTGCTTGAGATTGTATTGAATTTTCAAATTGCTTTGGGTAGGATTGACATCTTAGCAGCATTAGTTTTCCAATCCATGAACATGGAATATCTATCCATTTATTTAGATGTTTTCTGATTTTTTGTAACATTTTTATTTTTTTTTAGTTTTCTGTGTACAAGTTCTTTAGGTCCTTGGTTAAATTTATTCCTAGATATTTGGTTGCGATTTTAAATGGAAGATTTTTCTCAATTTCCTCTTCTGCTCATTCATTTCTAGTATATATAAACAATGCTGAATTTTGGATGTTGATCTTGTATGCCACCACATTGCTGAATTTGTTTATTGGCTCTAGTAACTTTTTGTAGATTTCAAAAGATTTTCTATATATATATATATATAGATGTGTATCATCTGCAAATGACAAAAGTTTTACTTCCTTTACAATTTAGTTGCTTTTTTTTTTTTTTTTCTTGTTTAACTGCTCTGGCTAGATCTTCTAATACAATGTTGAATCATAGTGGTGACAATAGGCATTTTTGTCTTGTTCCAGATCTTAGAGGGAAAGCTGTCAGTCTTTCACTATTGAGTTTGATGTCAGCTGTGGATTTTTCATTTATGCCCTTCATTACATAGTGGAAGTTTTCTTCTATTCTTATTTTTCTAAGTGTTTTATTCAAGAAAGGATGCCAGATTTCATCAATGCTTTTTCTGCATTAATGAAGAAGATCATGTGGTTTTATTCCCTTTGTTTTGTTCATGTGGTGTATTGCATTAATTTTTTTATGTTGAACCACCTTTGTGTATCTGGGAAAAAAATCCACTTGATAATGGTGTATAATTATTTTGATGCATGGTTGGATTCAATTGGCATGTATTTGTTGAGTATTTCTGCACTTATATTCATAATTGAAATTGGTCTGCAGTTTTGTTTTAGTATCTTTAGAAGGTTTCACCGAGGAGAAGATGATATAAAACCCATTGCCAGGTAGCACAGGTGGCAGAGGGAAGCATGTGAGTCACATGCTATGCAGGGCATGCTGCTGAGCCCCTGACACCATCCTGTGTCCTGGACCACTTCAGATTGTGATGCTTAGGCAGGATTGGCCAGACCTCATCTGACAGGGCCCAAGGCATCGCCTCTTGGGAGTTGACTTCCTGGCATAGCTCCAACCTGACCGCTGAAGGTGACTTGGATATTTTTTCTGGTTAGGCTTAGACTTGGGCTTGGACAGGGAGAAGGGAATGGATAATTTTTGGAGTCTAGGGTGATGTCCAGAGGAGGTGGATAAGAGCAGCAGCATTGAAGAAGGAAATCATGTGGAGGAGGGCCTGGACAAGCACTGAGATTTGTGCATGCACCAACCTGGCAAAGGCACCCTCTCTTGCCATCATAGTGGTTTGGACAGCCTCGTGGACCATCAAGAGCAGAACAAGGTCCTGGGCTGACAAGAGCTCCCCTGAGCTCTTTGTAAAGCCCAGGCCACCTTGGACCGGGGCCGTGGGGAGTGGGGCCTGACTACAAATTCAGCACCAGGGAGAACAGGGGAATCATAAACCAGTCTGGTGTACATAGAGTGAATGGAGAGTGGTGGGGGTGGATGTAGGGGGAAAGAGAGATCCTATTTGATTCCCCTAATAGAAAGCATATCCAGGTGGAGAAAGTGAAACTGAAACCAATGGCTGCAGTAAAAAAAAAAAGAATGACGCATTACATTTCAATGGAGCAAACTGATGACATCAGTACCTACATGGATGGTAAATAAACACTTGATGTCATAAGTAAGGGGAACTCGTGTTGATAGAAAGATGCCACTTCAACATCAGGCAGGACAGATTCAGACAGAGGGGATCTGAAACATTGGGTGGAGAACATCTTCATTTATAGGGTATGCGGTATGTATGGACCAATGAACCTATGTCAGAGGAGCACCCTCAGTGCTCTCCCTCCATGAATCCACTTACATGCCTGCAAAGGGAAACACATCCCACCAAGGTAGAAGACAAGTGGTGGGACTGGTGGAAGAGGGAAACCACCAACAAGAGAGAGGGGGCCTTTTACAAATGCTGCAGGACTGGTGCACAGGGACCTTGGGAGGGAAGGCCACTGAGATGGAGGAATGGGGACCCAAGTTGGGTTGGGCTGCCTTGTCTGACATGGGCCCTGCCAGGGGACTGCATATGTCACCTGGCAGGCCTGGCTCTGGTCCTACCAAATTCTCCTCCCACCTTCTCTCCTAACTCAGGTCGTTGGACTGCCCTGAACCCACAACTGGAGACCCCCTCCTCTCTCCCTTCCTCCACTTTATCCATCCCACCCCTGCCCCACAGAACCACCCTCACACCCTATTCTTAGGCATGTGGAAGCCACACCCACACTCAATAAGGAAAAACATTCTGTAGGGTAAACAATGAGTTAGTACTACTCCCCTATTAGAATGACAAAAATTCCAGATTAGATCATACCCTTGCATGGCTGATGAGTATGAGGAAGCAAAAAAACTCACTCATAACTTGTAAGAATGCAGAAAGAATGCCAATTTGAAAAACATCTTCACAATGACTAGCAAAGGTGAACATGGTCTAACCACATGCCACCAGACAATGAACACCTAGATATTTGCCTGAGTTATTTAAAACCTGATATTCACACAAAAACCAACATATAAATATTTATAGCAGCTTTGTTCACCATCACCAAATATGGCCATTTCATCTTTCAATTGGAAACTGTATAACCAAACTGCTCCATGCAAACAGGGAAGGCTGGGCCCAAAGTGAATGAGCTGTCAAGACTCAAACATGGATGACTCTTCAATTCATACTGCTAATTAAAAGAAGGCACCCTGTAAAGATTACAGAGTTGGAAGAATGGTTTTCTTTAGCTTGATGCTATTAGCCCACCCCCTCTGTTTTCTAAAGTCATGTGATAGCTGGAAAATGTGCTTCTTATATTTCTTAAGCAGCTCTGAAAATTCTAATACACTAATTAAGCTGGTTTTCTACTCATCTAAATTTAGAAGTTTATTCTTTGTACTTAATTCCCTGAAAGATATTAACCAAACCTTTTCAGTTTTGCTTTAGGGAATAAGGTAATATTTCAAAGCAAAACCAGACACAATTGTATAAATCTGTAACTATTCTTAGAGACAAAATGCTTGATATCCTTGAGCAGTTGGCAGAGAGAGGAGCCATGGAGACCTTGCACCTGCACAACAATATCTAAATTGTTGTTTATTGGCTATTGAAACCAAGGACAATTAGACATGCTTGAGACAAAGCAGGACTGAAAAATTGCACATACTGGCCTCACAAGACACCTGGCATCACTTGTTTTTCTTTTTCCCTACAGTTCTCTTTTCCTTAAAAAAACCCTAGTTCCCATTCTCACTTTGAACTGGTTTGGGGAAGATTCTCCCAATTACTTGTTTGTGCACTTACAATAAATCACCTTCACATTGAGTGACATGTTTGCTCTTTTAGTGCCATATTAGGCAGGCCCTTCTATTGGAAATAACCACCCTTACCGTAACACAGGGAGGGAAGAGAAGCTGCACCCCAAGTGCACAGAGGTCAACCAGGCTCCAATAACAAATTGGAAAATCAGGTAGAGTAACCAGACTGGAACCTGGCAGGGACATATCCTGTATCTGCAGGGTATCCTATCAGTGAATAACATGGGAAGGTCTAACCCATAAGTTAACAGAGATAATACACATACGGAAGAAGTTAATAAAGAATAATTATAGTCTATAAATGGAATCATCCATAATATTAGATTCATCTAAAAGAAAGCACAAAAGTAGAGAAAATGAAACTAAAACAAGTCAGTTCACTGACAAAAAGTAAGGTATTAGGTGTAAATGAATGAAACCACCTACTGTAGCCATGCCATGAAATGCAAATTGACTGAATACTGTAAGGAGAAGGCTGATGTCATCAGCATGAATTAATAAAAAAACAAATAGATGCTTTTTTCCTGTCAGGCAAGACACAACACATTGTTTCTAAAAAAAGAGATGGGAAAAGGTATACCACACAAACATGGATCATCAAAACATTTCTCCTCCAACCACATTCCAAAATTTCCACAATGACCACATCTAAGTAGTTTCTATTGGCCTGTATTCCAACAGAAAACAATATCAACAACAGTATATAACCAGAAAAATATCTGTGTGAGGCATTGTAGAGCAATCAGTGCAGACAGTATTTGTGGGGTTATAGTACCTGATAAAAAGGAAGCATAGGGAAGCAGATGTGGCTCAGGTGACTGGGCTCCTGCCTACCACATGAGAGGATGCTGGTTCAGATCCTGGTGCCTCATAAAGAAGACAGTGAGCTGGCATGACAGGCAGGAACAGCAAGCTGACACAACAAGAGACACAAGAAGAAAAAAAGCAATGAGAGACACAAAAAAGCAGGGAGAAGAGTTTAGGTGCCTCCTCAAGAAGACTGCAAGCTGACATGATGGGCAGGCATGGTGAATTAAATAACAAGATGACACAACAAGAGACATGGGAGGAAGAACAGAATGAGAGACACAACAAAAGCAGGGATTGGATATGGCTTAAGCAGTTAGGCATTTCCATCCCTCATCAGAGGTCCCAGGTCCAGCTCCCAGTGCCTCCTAAAGAAACAAGGAAGATGAACAGACAGCAATTGAAAAACAATAAGAGGGTGGGAAAAATAAATAAATAAAGTAATTCTTTCTTAAAAAGGAACCACAATTATATGAGTGTCACATTTATAAGGGCTTTCTTCCTGTGGCATTTGGCAATTTTCAGGGTGGGGTATAAAGTCCCAGAAAGAAGAGACTTCCTTTGAGGATTAAGGAGAAATAGACTGATATATTTGTAGGTTCAGCATGCAAAATTCTGATTCCATGTACGACGTAGGGAAGAGAGACTTGACAACAACTAAAAAGAGATTTATTATAAAGTATTTTTTAAAGATCACAAGGTTGTACAAACAAAGATGACTAGATGAACTAAGATTCCACAAAAGTAGAAGCCTTTATTAAATGAGACAAGGTCACCAAACATTTTCGCACATGGGGAATTTGCTTAGTTTGAACACTGAGCATAATAGGTAGAAAGACAATACTAGGGAGTAAAAACAAGCAGATGGTTATATAGACTAAAGTTGGGTAGAGATTGGGTTGAAATCCAGTGTGTCTTCAAACTAGTGTATGATTTACCCACAGGCTTTTATTTGGGGGCTAGACAGGAAAGTGTAATATCTCATGCAGTACAAGGATTCTTTGGAGATAACATTCACCCACAAGTAGATGTCTGCAATTGTTGATGTTCAGGAACTGGGTCCATGAAAATGGTGCCACGGATGAGAAAGGATGAGACAGAGACAAGAGATAGCTGGGGTCAGGGGACCCTCCATTCAAAAGGAGGAGAGTGCCACTGCATAAAACATCATGGCTTTTATTTAGCTTTAGGACAAAGAAAATCTGTGTGTGCATGTGCAAGGGTAATAGATAAGTGATGATTTACACTTTACTAAAGCCAGCAAGTTTTTAGGGTTAATGGTTCAGTTCTCTTTACATTGCTGCACATAACAGACCTTGTTAATCATTGTCTGACATATACCAGATACTATCTTTGAAGCACAGAATGCTTCTCCACCAGGCTTCCACCAGATATTATCTCAGTGTCTTGAGACTAGAGATGCTTGTCTCCTACATACCAAGGTGGCCTGCTTTCTGTCAGTTGTCATGGCCTTTAATTGAACTCCATCATTTCACCCTTTTTTATTAATAAATTGTTTCAGTGAAGACTGTAGGAACCATTATATAAGCTGATACAAGATGACCTCCTGTCACACTTGTCTTCTTCCATAGGCTCTTGTGACAGTGCCTGTCTTAGGTTGTTCTCCTCTGAGAATCTTACCCGTCATTAACTACCAGTCAAGCTTTTGAGCTCTTACATGGAAGGCAATTTCATTTATATTTTATACTTCTTCAGGTTCTTTATGTGTATATTTTTATGTAGATAATTAGTATTAAAATCAAGGGGCTATTTGTATGCTACTTTCTACTACAAATAATGTAAAATTAGTTTTTCATGGCTAAGTTTCTTAAAATAAATGCATTTATCTGATTCAATTTTTCATTTTTTCTATGAATATATTTCATTACACTACTCTTGAAAATACAAACAATTAAAGTGCATAACACAATAATTCCTAATCCAAACCAAAATGACATTTGAACTGTTTTTTGTTTCCACCAGTGAAACCGATTGATAGTATTTAAATTTTCAGACAATTTATTACAAAATTCTGCACCAGGGTTTCTTTCAATTCCTTTTGAGACATGCTCAATGCTTTCTTTTGCAATTCTAAAATATCTAAAGAAATATTATGCTTATAGCCAATCAAATGATTTTTTAATTCTTCCCAATCATGCTCACTATTATTATAATGCAAAGGAGTAATACAAAAAGAACTTTCATTCCAATCACATTTAAGAGCTCTTAACAAGTTTAAATTATAGATTTGATTACCCAAATGAGTTGTTTCAAGATCATTCATACAATTATTCAGTTCTATATCAATATGAGACTGGCTATGCCATATCTCACTTGCATTTTTATGCCAGTCCTTAACATACTGTTGAGTCTGGACTCCTTGAGGCAGGACTGTGCCAGTGATGGCTACAGTGGTTGTGATGCCAATCAGTCCCAAAATTCCTGCTATAAAAGTTCGAT